>PVLA01003896.1:0-194757 GCA_004027455.1 Hydrochoerus hydrochaeris
GAGAAGAGAAGAGAAGAGAAGAGAAGAGAAGAGAAGAGAAGAGAAGAGAAGAGAAGAGAAGAAGAGTAACTGAGACAAACAGGGTAAGGAGAAGGGGGTAGGCTGCCAAGGTGTACTCAGAAATTTGCTGACTGAAGACTCTGGCCTCAGTTCCCACATGTGGAGACCAAGATCAGCCCCTGACATAGCACTAATCCTACTGCACACTTGGGAGTGTAACCCAGAAAAGAACTGAGTTCTGTCTTGGACAGTACCACAGCACTAGGGGCATGAGAGGAACTTGTTTGCCTGTTGTTTTGTTTTCATTTTTTTTTTTGGTTGTTTAGGTTTTTACTTCTATTTATTTTGTTTGTCTTTTTTCTTTCATCTACTGTCTATTCTGATTGATATTTTTATGTGAGTGAATATTTTATCTAGTCTTTTAGATTTCCTCTGGTCTTTTGCTTTCTCTTTCATTCTCTCTCTCTCTCTCTCTCTCTCTCTCTCTCTCTCTCTCTCTCTCTCTTAGTCTGGTTTCCAGGTTCTCAAAGATTGAGTGATCATTCTTTGTCCTTCAGCATTGCTCTCACTATATGTCTCTTCATTTATCTTTCATTTTCTCCCCTAGCTCTCATAAATCCTGCCCACATGCACAGGGTCTATATAAATCTCTCTATTAAAAAGTAACTCATTGTATGTAAGTTTCTAGTTTATGCTGGATTTTTTCATGTAACTGTAGATTTTGTTCCTGTCTTTAAAGGAACCAAATTAATAGTTATCCACAATTCATCAGATGCTACACTCTGCTTGATTCTATTATTGCTGATTATATTACTATATTCAAGGTGTCACACATGTTGTAGTCAATTTTTCTCCCTTGTGGAAAATCACTGTGGTTGCCTGGAGTCAATCATGAGTCTACTATCAAAAACCTGGATGCTGGGCCAAATAGATAGCAACTTCTACTCCCTAATAAATTGGGAAGATAGGATCTTAGGATAAACATAAAAGCCAAGAGCCTGCTAAACCTACAAGATACCACTGAGCAACTGACATTTACTAAGCGTCAATACTAGTGATAAAGCCAACTACCACAAGCCATTACAAGTATCAATACAGAAAAAAATAAAATAAAAAATCGGAAATGAGAAGATGTAAAAAAAAAAAAAAATGCAACACCAGACTACATACTAACATAAGAAAAGTCCAGGGGATAATGAGATAGAGGGAATTAGAAGTCACTCACCTGACTTTTCTAAAGTTGTAGCAACAGAAAAAAAAAAGATGAATGAAGCTATAGAGAAAATTAGATCAGAAATAATCTTCTGGGTAAAAAAAAAGACATGACAATCATTATGAAGGCATTACTCAGTAATCTAGAGTAAATAGAACTAAAAGAAAAAAAAACTAGAGAAGTTTAGAAAAACAATAGAAAACCATGAATATCTAACACTGTAAAGTAATCAAATCCATAAAAGTCACAAACAATTTAGAAGATTATTCTGTTGAAAGTTTACAAAGCTGAATGAACAAAAGTGACAACCTAGTATCAGATCTAGAGGACATGATAATGGTTAGTGATAATGAAGACTAAAGTTTTTTTAAAAAAATGGAAAGTTAACCATGAAAAATCAATCTAACAGTTGCAAAATGATGTGAAGAGATACAACATAAGATAGATCAGAGTCATGAAAGCAAGCGACATCACAAATGACATAAAAAAAAAACCTGTTCATAGAAGTAATGGCAGAAAGCTTCCCAGTCAAGGAAAAAAATTCACCTGCAGTTAAATGTGGCATATAGTACTCCAGTTATCCATGAACAAAGTAAATCTATACTGCTGCATCCTAGTCCATCCACACCTTGTGACAAGGTCCATGGGTGGAGGAGAGCGCTTCAAGGAATTGCTTCTCCAGAAAAAGGACACCGCATGTGGGAATTGGGCACGAGGATCTTGTAATGTTTTGTACTGATAATTGTAATTTGTGTAATATATATTTTCATGTAATACTCAATATGAAATCGAAAATAGAAACTCCAGAGGAGTTACTAGAAACCTTCTAGATAACTTTGTGAAAACTAATTGTGAAATTTTACCTTCTGTGAGTAGTATGAGAGAGTTTATACAAAAGCTTTAGATGAAAGAGCTCATGGAGGAGGATTTACAAAATTCCTGTGAGACAACTGCCCTGAGACACTGGACAGGCAGCCAGAGACGGGCAACTAGGACACATATGTTACACCACCGGCCGCCTAAGACAGGCACAGGACCAATTGCTGTCCTGCAGGCCCATGACGGGTAAGGCCTGGTTGGGTTATATGAAGAGTCCTTGACCTAAGACAGGCGCTGTCCTCACAGGGCCTACCATACTCCCATAAGTGATAAGGGAAAAAATGTAGGGAGCAGCATGATAGCTTCACAGCTGCCTGCTCCATCTCTCCCTCCTGTGGGCATCCCGGTGTGTCAGTTTACATTTCCCAAGCTAATTAAGTAACAAGATTAAAGTGTAACAAAGGTGAAAAAAGTTAATTAACACATATTGTTTAAGATTATCCTGCCTGGCCCTAAGCCTGGGACGCTTCCTGCTTAGGGTTTAAGTTACTGCCAAAAGTTAGCAAATATATACTCCAGCTTCTAAAAATAAAGCAGATTCAGATTCACTCACAGTCTGGTGTGCAGTGTCTTCTGTCTCTCACTCACCGACTCCCTGACCACCTTTGGGACCCCTGAGCCCTGCCACAGCTGGACTCCGGCACTATACCAAGGCATATAATAAACAAGATTTCACAAAGTCAGCCCAAGAACAGAATATTAAATGCTCTGAAATTTAAAAAAAAAATCACTTATAAAGGAGAGCCTATCAAAATTACAGCAGACTTCTCAACACAGTCACATAAGTCAAGGAGAGCTTGGAGAGAAATATTTAAAATCCTAAAGCAAAACAACTTCCAACCCAGATTTCTGCACATCATAAAAACTATCATTCATATTTAAAGGAGAAACAAGATACATTCATGACAGAGAACAACTAAAGAAATTCATAACCATCAAACGAACAATCCAAAATGTTATGAAGAGATAAGGAAAACTTTATTTACATAAATAACAATCAAAAGAATTCATGAGGAAAGACACAAAATTAAACAGAGGAGAACAGGGAACCAACAACAGGAAAATAATATGACAAGGATTAAAAATTTATGCCATTTATAATCATCAATGCAAATTGTCTCAATTCACCAATCAAATGAAACATACTGACAGTGTGAATCAAGAACAAGATCCAACAATGCATTCTATACAAGAAACAAAGTAAATCCATAAAGCAATTCATGCACTGAAACACAAATGATGAAAAACAAAACTTCATGCAAAAGAGACCCAGAAAAAACATGGGTAGCTATTCTATTTTCAGATAAGGTGAACTGTAATTCAAGACTAATCAACAGAGACAAAGCCATTACATTCTTATTAAGGAAAAACTACAGAAGGAGGAGATAACATTCATAACTATATACCAAATTCTGGCTCATCCAAATATATAAAACAATCCATTAAAAGAGATGAACAATCAATAACCATTTGCACAAGGTATGGGACCTTAATACACCACTGTCACTAATAGATCCCCCAAACCAAAAATTCAGCAAAGATATATTAGAACTGAACCAAATCTGGAAACAAATGAATTTAGTAGATTCATGCAGTATGTTCCATCTCACAACATTAAACTTTTTTCTCAGCAATGCGTGAGATAGTTTCCAAAATGTGTCACATAATAGCTCATAGAATATGCTCTAGCAAATGTAAAGGAATTTAACTTACTCCATATTATCAGATCATGGTAAAATGAAATTGAGAATCAATGGCAAAAAAGACATAAAATCTCCATCAACACATATAAATTAAGTGACAATTTCTTGAACAACCAATGGGTCACATTAAATGGAAGAAGACATTATTATATACAATTAAATGATCATAATGATAAAATATACTGGATCTTACGAGATCCAGTGAAAGCAATGCTACAAGGAAAATTTTTTGTGGTGAATTACCATATCAGGAAACCATGGCAAGTTCAAATATACAAACAAATATTCAACCTCAAGCTTCTAGAAGAAGAACAAATGAAGCCCAAGGCTCATATAAGTGAGAAAATTATAAAGATCAAAATAGAAGTGAATGCAGTTGAGACTAAGAAAACAATACAAAGAATCAATGAATAAAAGAGCTTTTTCTCTGAGGGATTAAATAAAATTGAAAGTCTTCTAGACAAACTTATCAACAAAGAGAAAGCAAACACTCAAATCCGTGCAGTTAAGAATGAAAAGCATGAAATAATGAAAGATTCTGTAGAAACCCAGGAGATCATCAGTACCTACTTTGGGAGACTTTAATAAGATGGAAAGCACAGAAAAAAATGGACAGATTGCAAGACACACATAAATTACCAAAGCTGAAACAGTAAGGTATAAATATTATAAAAATCCTTTACCAGTAGATGAAATTAGAAATGTAATTAAAAATGTAACAACACAGAAATGCACAGGTCTTGATGGATTTTATGTTGAATTCTACAAGAAATTTAGACAAGGTTTAATACAAATATTCTGCAAACTCTTTACTGGAATTTAAAGTAAAGCAATACCCCAAAATTTATTTCTATAACCTTGAGCAGAGAAAGATCCAACCACAAAAGGGAAGTCTAGGTCAATTTCCATAATGAACACAGACACAAAAATCCTCAGTAATATACTGTCAAACAGAATGCACCAAGTTATCTATAAACTTACACACCATGACCAAGTAGAATTCATGCCATGCATGAAGGGATAGATTAATATGCATAAATCAATAAATATTATACACCACATCAACAGATCCAAAAGTAAAAAATCACAAGATTATCTCAATGAACACAAAAGGAGCATTCAACAAAATTCAAGATGTAATCATGATGAAAAACCTACAGAAAATTGAAATAATGGTTTTTATGTAAATCTGATAAAAAAATTTATGACAAACTTAGTAACTAATATTATACTAAATTGTCAACAATTGAAAGCTAAAATCAGGAACAAGAAGAGTATCCAGTATCACCACTCCTATTCTAAAAGATCTGTAAACATTCACCAAAGCACTCAGACAAGTTGAAGAAATAAAAGGAAAATGTTAGAAAGAGAAGTTCAATTATCGTTATTTGCAGATCACATGATACTCTCCATAGAAGACCCCCAAAACTCCACAAAAATATTTCTAGATTTAATAATCAGATTCTGTTGAATAATTGGACAAAATGTCAACACTGAAAAATTAATAGCAGTTTTATACAAAAATAATAATCCCAGTGAAAGAGAAGATAGAGCAACCACACTTTTCACAATAGCAACAAAAAATGAAATTCTTATAAATCACTTTAACAAAGGAAGTACAAATCCTTTATATTGAAACTATTGTACTCTGAAAAAAGAGAATGAGAAAGTTAGCTGGACAATTAAAATATCTCTTGATCTTGGACAGAAGGATGCAATGTATTAAAATATATGGCCATATTCTCAAAATTTGTATACATAGCTGACATAATTCTAATCAAGATACCATTAGTATATCTCACAAAACTAGAGAAAAACTTCCTAAAATTTGTTTGAAACCAGAAATGATCTAGAATAACAAAGACAATTTTGGGCATCCAAAGCAATCAAGGGGGCATCACGATCCCCAACTTGAAATTACACAGTGCTACTGTGATGTAAAAAGCATTGTGATTATAAAAACCCGGCAGAAGTATCAGTGGAACACATTAGAAGTTACAGGAACAATTCCAAGCACACCCAGAACACATTACCATTGACAAAGGGCCAAACATGCTCAATGGAAGAAAGATAGCCCCTTTGGTAAATGATCCAATACATAAATGGTGCTGTAAATCTGGCTCTCTATACGCCAGAGATTAAAACTAGACTCATGTTTCTCACCATCTACTAAACTAAAATCAAAATGGATCAAAGACCTAAATATTGAAACAAACAAAAAAATCTGCTACAAGAGAGAATTGTGAGAACTCTTGATGACAATAGGTGGGCTAGGAATTTATGAACAAAGCGACATTCATGTAGCTCATGTTACAAAGAATTAACAACTTGATTTCATCTTATTAAAAAGCTTTTGTGCTGCAAACTAATAATAATAATAATAATAATAATAATAAATCAACAGAGCGAAAAGGCAACCCACGAAGAGAAACAAGGTAATATCTAAAATATATAAAAAACTCAAATTATCACACCACCCAAATTTAAAGACCCAATCCACAAATGGACATCAGAAAAGAAGACACTTTTCAGATGAAGAAGAACAAAAGGAAAACAAATATATTAAAAAATATATTTGGTCATTCAAGAAATGGAAATTAATATAGTGCTGCAATTCCTTCTCACTCCATAAAAAATTGTTATTTATCAAGGATTAGACCAGTAACAAAGACTGGTAGGTCTGTGCACAAAAATGAACCATTTTCTACTGTTGGTGGGAATGTAGCCTGTGTAACCATTGTGGAAAGCAGTGTGGATATTCCTCCAAAAACTGAAACTAGATGCTATGTCTGACCTCTCTATTACCTTCTTGGTATTCTCAAAGAATAGAGAAAAATTAAAAACATAATACTGCAGCAATGTTTATAACAGCACAGTTTGTAATCTTGGAAATAGCCTAAACGTCACAAATTAATAAACGGATAAGAAATGTGTGAATGTGTGTGTGTGTGTGTGTGTGTGTGTGTTTATACAACGGACTACTACTCACTTATAAGAAGCACAGACTTGAGGTATTTCTAGGTAATGGTTGCATCTTGAGACCTTAATCTTAAGTAACATAAATCAGGCATCTGTGTAAATGTTGTCTCTGGTGTTAGAAAATGGAAGTAAAAATAAGCAGTAAAATTTATAACAGACTTTGTGAAATAGGAAGGGAATTTTCAAATGGGAGGACGAACTGGGGAAAGTGCAAAGAAAAAAAGAATGGGAAAAGAAAAAAGCAGAAGAAAAAAATGGAAACAAAGCTTTTGTACCTAAGGAAGGGAAAGAGGGGTTGAATGGAAGATATGAACATGGAAAATAAGAAGTTTTAGTTACAGGTTCACATTCCCTGTGATGAATGTGATCATTTTGTACCTCTAACATTTACTAATTTAATTAATTTCAAAAACTTAAGGAAAGCAGAACTCTGATTTTTAAAAAAAGGGTCATATGTTCTTCTCATGCATATCAAGGCCTATTGGAGCAGCAGAAGATCACTCTACAAATCATTCTGCTCTCCTTTCAGACTTACTGCTGTTCCAAATGAGGTCACTGGTGTGTGTCACTGTGCACTGAGGAAGTGGTCCAGTTGATTGGGCTTACTATATCCTTGAACTTGAATTTTTAGAGTTCTTATGTTCTGTCTTACAGATGTGTGTAGGTGTTATCTAAAGCTCTCTGCCATTAGATTTCAAGCTACATGAGGGCAGAAATCAGGACAGTGGTCATAAAAATAAAGTGACATATTTGAAATATTAATTAGCATTATTTATTGATGAACCAATCAAACACTTCAAATTTATTATTTATTTAAATTGGTTACAGCAAAACTTTACAATCAAAACGGTCAGTACTTTGGAGACTTTCAGGTTTTACTTCCAATCAAAAGAATAGAAATATATAGGATGAAGATTTGAATTTAATTAGTTTGACCCAGCCTAGTTCATTATACCATTCTGTTTTCTCTCTTCAGAGTGGAAACTCATGATTCACTATCGACAAAAGCCCTTATCATCTTTGTAAATAGGCAAGAGAGTTATTAGTGTTTGCATTTGACAGCTAAAGAAAGAGATAGGTGAATTTTTGAGATCCCTTAGGGATTTACACAGCATTACAAAGGAATTAGTTTACATATTTAATTACATCCCACAGTATCAAGTCAAAAGGTATTATAACTCTTTAAGAGATCAAAAACAAAGATGGAAGATCAGATACTGAGAGGTAAAGTTTTGCAAATGGAAAGAGGATTGAGGGAGAAGAGAGAAAGAGGAAGAAAAGGGAAGAATTTTATAAAAGCAAATATAATGAATGAAACTCCCCCAAAATAAAATCAGCAAGATTTAAACTTTAAGTGTCTTAGACTCTAGCAAATTGGGAAAACTTTATGAGTATTTACCTAACTTGGAAGTTGAATTTTACTGTCAGCATTGTACATGTGCTTAAATATCCTTCTGAACTTAGGGATAACTGTGTTCAGAATAAAAATAGTAAGCACAGAACTAAATCAATAACTAGGAAAAGCATTGAAACACAGGACTTGAAAAAACAAGTAGAATTGGTTTTCCTTCTACTGTGTGTGGTGAAAATGTTATTAACTTCAGAGGCTCAAGGATCCATGCATTTGACATTATTGTATTTTGAAATACAATAAACATTAACCTAAAGTGATTACAGGTAAAAAGGCTGAGAAATGTTCTCAAATGTGGCCCAAGTATAAGTTATGGTCTGGAAAACATGATAACAAAGTGAACCTGCAGGAATCATTTCCCAAAGATTGACTGATAAGTTCTCTGTGTCTTTAGGGCTATCAAATAGTGAAGAAGGATTTTAGCATATTTATCCTACATGTTTGTTTTAAGATTAGGGTTAGACTTCTACATACATGAAAAAATAAAACTATCAGGGAAAATTAAAAATATTAGTGATTAGCGATTAAAGTAATTTTTAAAATGAATTAAGACCGGATGAGGACAGACAAAAAAATTCTGGAAGAGATGCCAAAACCAAAATTTTGCTAGAAGCATCTCAGAATTTAAATGATTGGATAAAGCCCTACATTTATCTCTAGGCATTTGTTAAGGTACATTGATAATTGAAATAGTTTTTTTTAATAATACTTTGTGGATAAATTCACAAAATATGAAATATTTTGAAGACAATATGAAGGATTTATGATTCATTAAAATATAAATTGAAAAAGTTGTAGAGTAGTTTTGAGTATGTGTGTGTTCAGCGATGGATAACAAATTCAGGATCTTTTGTATGACAGTAGGCATTCCATTACTGAGCCACATCCCCAGTCTGCATTTTTGATTTTAAATCCAATGAAGCAATGCAGCACTGAGAAAAAAGAAGTTGGTTGCTACGGCATGTACATGAACCTTTTCATTTTTCTTTCTCCCTCTGTAACCTGGCATTCTTACAGCAGTGCTTTGCAATAGAATTTTTATGCAAAGGTTCTACATCAGTGACCTCAGTCATGGTAGTTGCTTTTGTGCAAACAGAATGTGTTTAGGTGTGATTAGAAACACACACATCTACAGCCAACTGATTATTGATAAAGGTGCCACAAACACACATTGGAGAAAGAAAAGTCTTGTCCATAATGCAGTTGGAACACCCACATGTAGAAAATTGGTATTCATATGTAGGAGAGTGAAATTTGATGGATTGAGACATGGATAAAACTAACTGGGCAAAAGATAAAAGTTAATGTAATTAAAAAGATAAATTATAAATTCATATATTCCTATATAAAACCTAAAAGAAACAACACCATATGTAAATAGATTCATGGATCTACAGACACTGAAATTATCACAAAAAATTTCAATTATTTATATGTACTATGCCCCAAGCTTTAATAAAGACAAAATTAAGCATTTAATCAGTGTTTCAAAATAAATATTTTTCAAAGGAGACACTTTTACAAATGAAAAGGAAAAGCCGTGAAAAAAATTGAAAACGTGTAAGGTCAGAATGCTTCCCATTAAAAAATTTCCAATAGAGATCATAACAAGAAGTTAACATTGAAGAATGTGTTATAATACAATGTTTAATTTTCAAGAAGTTAAGCTATTCTATTATATCAAATTTAATAAATACTGAACACAAATTAAAACAGACATACAAGAATAAATAAATGTAAGCAAACTCATTGTGGGAAATTTTAATACATTCTTTTGTAACCTAATGCATTGCCATAAAATGATGAATCTGCAAATAACAAAGACAAAGATTAGGGTTTAGCATGGAAAACCTAAAGAACACTTAACAAACGCTGGGCTCACTGTGTGTGAGTCCCCATGAAAAGTTTAAAAATACCCACTGATGCTGTAACGTTAAGTAAGTCTTAAGAAGGTCATAGCACTGCCAATGTTAGGCAGAATGTTCTAGGACATTGCAATTAAATTAATTCTCAATAATAATTAAAATATATGCCATAATTTCTAAATTAATAAATACAATTTTCAAACCTATTGGGTCTAGAAATAAAATAATGAAGTCACTTTCTCACAGTGTCTTAGTTTTTTTCTCTATTTCTTTTCATTCATTATATTTCTAAAAACCTTTGATTCCTCATTTAGAGTCACAGATGCTCACATCTTGCTTTTGTAATGAAAATACGTATGTTAGCATAACAATAGTCAGCTATGCATCTCAGTAGCTCTGCTGGCCAACATAGGAACTGATCTTTATGTTCAACCACTGGTACAATGAACAGCAAGATGTATGCATTTGTCAAAGTGTAAATGGATATGTTTTACCAATATTATATGCTGTTACATTTTTGTATATTTATAATTTCTTTCATTGAATGTTTACTTTTCATTATTGAAGTAGAATTTGTCTAATTCAGTACACTATCCCATGAAAATTCACTTTTACAACTTTGGAAGGAGGTTGTGAGTCATCAGTTAATTCAGCTACAGATGATGAGTTGGATCCTGTAACCCAAAGAAGTTAGCAGGACATTGCTGTTAGGTTCTTGCCAGGAGTTACTGTCAATAGATTGTGTCCACTTGAGAAGTTTACAAGTTTAAGCAAGCAACTCAGCAAGAAGCCAGGTCCTCACTTTGTAACAAACATCCTGAGCCTGTGCAAGAGGAGGGCATGAGATGATGTAAGCACTATACCATCCCAGGGGTTGGGGGGAGGAAGGCGCTGCTTACAATATAAAGAATGAAAAGAAGCTTGATCTCCCCCTTTTGTTTTTGCTGCTTTTGTTATCCTCTTCTGCCTCAAAATGTTGCCCCTATGCCATGCCATCCCACTTTGGAGCCAGCGGAT
Organism: Hydrochoerus hydrochaeris; assembly: GCA_004027455.1. Classification (NCBI taxonomy): domain Eukaryota; kingdom Metazoa; phylum Chordata; class Mammalia; order Rodentia; family Hydrochaeridae; genus Hydrochoerus; species Hydrochoerus hydrochaeris. The sequence goes on from PVLA01003896.1 coordinate 11,068, forward strand.
TATGAACTGAAACTTCCACAAACTGTGAGCTAAATAACCTTTCCTTCCTTAATTTGGGGTGTCAGATATGTTTTCCCAGCAATGACAGAAAAATAACTAAACTGTCCGGGCAAAGCCTACTGGAAAGAATGCCAAGACTATGATTCAATATTGAAAATTTTTCATAACATACAATATGCTAGAAGATGTGTTGAAACACATTATTAATGAAATACATGTAAAATAGTCTGTGTGCATCAATAACAATGTTCAAAATGTATTTATCATGATGCCTCTATCTGAACTAAAGGGCTTTATCATTCTAATATTCAGAAGCTAAAGCATTTATAGAGAAGAGATAGATGTGGCATTTAGATTTTTAGGACAGTATTGACACTCCAGAGATTTTGTTTCATGCAAAACTGCCTACAATTTAATGACAAAATGTCCTACCAAAAAGTAAAAAAGAAAGAACAAACCTCCAACAATTTTCCTGCCATTTGACCAGCTTTGAAACCTTTGCTCTGAACTGTCAAATGATTTATACACCATCAGAATACATGACAATCGAGAAACTACTTGCATCATTTCATGGGTCTTAAAGCTTTTGGTATTAGGTGTGACATAAACTTCCCAGATATGGTATAAAAATATATGGCACAAAAATAGATGCAAAGACATTTTATGTCTTGAGTTTAGAATTTTTCTGGAAGTCAGCCACCAGGTCTTATTTCTTGCAATAATAAACCCTATGATGTTGTGAACAGACTTGTACCTATTTCAAATAGTAACCCAAATGTCACATTTGACAGTTGGTTCCCTAGTCACCCATTGATATTTCATTTGCTAAAAGAGCAACAGTTGACCAGCACAGGAACTATTTGCAAGATCAAATTTGAGACTCCTGAAAATATATCGCAAGTTCACAAGACAGCAGTGCATAGTACAATCACTGGAGTTTAGAAAGACCTATTATTGGCCACCTATGGCAAAGGAAAACAAAATAGTATTGCTACTATCAACATTGCACCATGATAAAATTGATAGTAAAGCCAGCCATGGTGATGCATGCCTCAGATTCCAGCATTTGGGAGGCTGTGGCAGGAGGATTCTGTGAATTTCAAGGTCAGCCTGTCCTACATAGTGAGTTCCAGGCTTGCCTGCACTGCATACTCTTTCTCAGAATCAAACAAAAAATGATGGCTAGTGAATCCTCAATACTATGGAAGCAGAAAAGATCACATTTTCAACATAACAAAAGATGTTGAATTATGCAGCATTTATTAAGTCACTGAAACACAAAGCATTGGATAATGATTTACTTTACTCAATCCTAAACATGGGAGGAAAAAACAGTTTCAAAGATTACAGAGAAAATAACAAGAACAAAATATTGTGGAGAAATTTTCTTAGAGGATTGGGACTGGAACTGATAAATCATCAATTAGAAATGAAGACAAACTGTATGTGTGTGCCCAAAGAATTCCTCAAAAGAATTCTGTATCAGACTTAAACAGACAGGTACAACAACACAGGAACCTTCTAGAGAAACAGGAAAACCAGCAAGATAGCAGTATGTCCTACCAAACAGACAGGAAAAGCAAACACATGTGCTGTCAGCATACATGAGACTTTTGTACAGAATACACCGATCTCATGTGAAAACTGTCTGAGATGCGACAACCAAAGCAAAGATCTTTTCTGGGATAGAGTTGTGTTTGTATTTTCATTGTAGTTCATGTAGATATTTATTCCTGCTTTTATTTTGAGGTTTTTAAGCAAAAAAACAGTTGACATGGGAAATGTTGATGTTTATTCTAAACACACATTGCATATGAAGTATTAAATATTTTATTATATTGATATTTTATTTTCCTGTTAAGTATATATTGCTTAATATAGTAAAACTCATAAAATTTAAATTGACAATTCTTTAACGGAAATACTTCTAAAGTCATTATAGACCTGCCATAATGCACCTTGGAAAAAATCTCCCATGTTCTCGCCAGGGGACATTCTAAATAATATAACATTTATAAATCACAAATATTAGAGATTTAAGCATCTGAAAGACAAAATCAAGAAAAGAAATCAGAAGAATAAATAGAATAACAAAATTTTAAAAATGATGTATAGGGCCTGGGATTTAGCTCAGCAGCATAAGTGCCAGCCTTGATAAGCCTGACGTCATGAGTTCATTCCCTGGTACCAAAAAAAAAAAGCTTTAAAAAAGTAAAGTGGAAATGATGATGATGATGTTAATAATGATATAATAAAGCAGAAATGAGGAAAAGGAAAAACACTTGTTTAGCAGATATAGTAAAAGTTGTTCATATTGTTTTTTACTAAAAAGTAGTAAATGAGCAAATTTCTCTTACAAGTTAACCAGGACAAAAAAAAAAATCACAAAATCATTTTTTTAAGAGCACTCTCATTAAGTTATAGATAGTAAGTAAAACTATACTACTTAGGTAAGAAATCAAATAAGAAATTAATTAAGTAGAAATTTAGTAAATATATTAATTCCTAAATAATGCATTTTTTCAAATTCGACCTAGGAATAATTTTTAAAACAAAACTTGAATAACTCCCTATGATATAGTAATGGTTTATAATATTTAAAATTTGAAAATCTTATCATTTTATTACAGGAAAGAAAAACAGAATATTGTTAAATTTAGTTAATCATCAGCATAACTTGATTTGACAGCAGGCGATGACATTGTAAGGAAAAATAAAGACCCTCTGACTAACATTGTTGGTAGACACTAAAATAAAATCTGGAGCAAAACTTTAGCTACACAGATAGATGAATATATTAAAATGCTAAGAGATTTTGATTAATTGGTTTTATTTCAGGAGTAAAACACTAATTACATTTGTAAATTAATGATTCACCATATTAACAGAATATGTGTAATAATCATGTTATTTTTCATAGATGCTGGAAAAATATTGAATACAATATTGAGTCAAAAAATCTAAATAAGATAATAGGAATAGATACCTTTATAAATTGCTAATGAATATATTTATGCATGTAATTTCTAGTGTACCTTGTTAATTACAAAATAGTGAATATTATGTTTCTAATGAGCTATTATCTAGCAAGTCCACAACAGTGAAATAAATAATTAAAGCTTTTAATTTTGAGCACAACTGGTTCTATCCAAATTGGAGTATGAATGCTCAGAATACCCTCCCAAATGAAATAATCAAAAGAGTACACAAAGTGTATAAAAAATGAATTTTCAAGTTGTTGCATGAGCATATAAATGTCATTGTGTTGAAGATATTCATAACAGTAATTAAGCAGGAAAGTAAAGCAGTAAAATGTTGCTGCTTTGCAGGCACCATGATAATCACCTTGAAAATTCTAAGAGATCACTGAGGAATTATGGATACTTATAAATACATTTATTAAGGTCTCGGGAAATAAAGTGCAAAATCTCTGCTCTGTCTTTGTTTCTTCTGTATACATGTATATTTTTTTGAGGGAACCTGTCCTATACTACAACTTTAAATATTTTCTACAATGACAGCTTTCCAAGTCATGCTAGAATCATGTACCTACCCAGCTGAGATTTCGCTTCTGAATTCTAGTTCTGCGTGTGTAATCATCTGTGTTATTTTGCTATGACTGCTAAATCATGCGCCTTAAACACTAGACATTCGTCTTCTTCCAATTCTGGGTACCAGAAATCTTAATTCACTGAGTCAGTAGAGCTTGACTTCCACTGGGGAGTCAAAGGGACAATCCTTTCCTGTTCTTGGTGCATCCAGGTGGCTGCACCCGTCCTATGGCTTTGGCCACCGGGCAGCGGTCTCTGCCTCCAGCCTCACATGGCCTTTCCTGTGTTTCACATTTTCCTTTGCTTTTTTCTTAAAGGGATGTTTGTCATTGGACTTTATATCTACCCACATAATCTCAATCTGAGTTCTTTAGCTCAGTTATATCTTCAAAAAACAGTTTTACCAAATCAAGTCAGCATATTTTATATCCTAAGTTCCAGGATATAAGCCTGACTTCTTTTTCTTTTTTTTTTTTATCAGTACCAGGGATCCAAATCACAACTGTGTGCTTACAAGACAGGTGCTTATGCTGCTGAGCTAAATCCCCAGCCCCAACCTGACTTATTTTTATTAGGGACATCTTTTTGTTCTACTATAGTCTACAGTTTGACAATGTTAAAATCACACATATCTCACAGGATGCTGAGCAACTCTGAGAGAAAATGTCACTTTAGGTCCCATAACTCGCCAAGCAGAAGACTGAGGGCTTGATCTCATTCATTCTTCTACCTTACCATGCCTTCCCTCCTCAAATGAATGGCTTTACTTTGAATCATGCACTCATATAGCTTTTATAAAGGTCACAATGATGACAGGAGTTTTACATTCCCTGGAGTTGTACACATACAGTACTTTGTTTTAACTGTGAAATAATAATTTTCTCATAATCACTAGGTTAATTCAAAGCACTCTGCTAGAGGAACAGAGCCATTATTAACTGGTTTCCCCAAGTGTCCATTTCGAGAGCCACTGAGTCTTTATTAGGAGAACAAAGGAAAAATTAGAGCAGAGTAGAGACTCATGAGAAGAGACAAAGAAATACAGAGGGAGAAAGAATGTCACAGGAAAACATAAAACTGAAACACGAAACCTCTGAAAAGTCAGCCTTTTTCAAAAGCTAGGGGAAAAAAGCAGGTCTGAGAAACAGGAGCTGTTACTGTCACCAGCCTATATTTAACAAAGGAGTATCAATGTTGTGTTTAACACCTCAGTGACTTTTTCACTAAGAGTAAACTGAGAATGACAAATGCAAAATTGTGAAAGGGCCTGAGGGAACCTGGAAGTAAGAGTGAAATGCCCCAAATCAGTTTTTACAGCTATATCTACAAAGCAGGTGAAGTACATAGTAAGCCATTTAAACTTGACTTGTGTCCTTCAAAATCCGTTTCTTTTGCTTATTGTATGATTGCATAGTCTTTAGAACTTTAAAGGTGTTAATTAATATTGCCTATGTTGAGCGCTTAATGACAGCTTTCTATGAGATATACTGATGCCAGCACGGAACCAAACCTGTTGCACTCTGGCAGCACGTGCATCGTTATTATTATTTGTACGTTTCATTGTTCTCTGCCAAAAGGAAGTCTAAACTGCTGTGCTTATGTTATCTACCAAAAGAACTGAAATATATTACTTGGAAGCAAATGTCAGACATAAGTTGACAATATTAAGAAAAACTTCCCAGTAACTCATACTAGAAGTTGTCTGTTTAATCAAAACTGATTACAGTGTCATTGCCAATCTCACTAACATGTTTATGATAATGATCTGGAAGAATTTAGCCCTCTGGATGAATGACAAGGTCACTACGTTATAGCTGTGATTCTAGCTGGTCTCTGCCTCCAGCCTGTACAAACCATGAGTGGCCTCGCCTCAGATGCCAGAGAGAGGAAAACGAGATGCCAATCTAAAGGTCCCCTGAGGTTTGAATTCCCTAAGTGAACCAAACAGATTTTGTAATATAATGTCACCTCTCAGCTTTATTCAAGTTCCAGGTTTTAGCTATACTCTTTGCTCTAGTTGGGTCATTCTCTGTGCATGGGCTTTTCACATGCCCGGCAGAGTTCTTTCCTTAGCCCAAGTTCTTCAAACTAACACTTTGTCCAGAATTTTCCCACCATTTCTCAGCTCCTCAGTGTGAGTCCCAGGTGTTATTTTCCCAGTGTGATCCTCAAGTGTTATAAGAGTGACATGCAAAATTGTGGCATGTGGGGAAATGGATGACTAGAAAAATATGATGTACTAGGGAAGGAAGTGAATATTGGTGTGTTTCTACTTTAATATTTTTACAGGATGGGAAGGGGGAAGATTTCCAGTGCCTGAAGGGCAATATTTTTGACCTAAAATCTTCGTGTCTATGTGTGTGTATCTTCGTTTGTGTGTGTGTGTGTGTGTGTGTGTGTGTGTGTGTGTTAACCTATTGTAGAGTATGGAGAATGTTGGGAATGGTTTGCTTATGATTTCTGCTCAGTTTATGGATGACAAAGAGTAAAAAGTTATCAGTAACATTAAGGTTTATGTTTATCTTGTATCCTTCGTCAAATCTAGTAGGTTGTCAAAAAAATTTACTAATCAGTGTTCTTGGATTCTTAACAATGTTTATGACATGAAAACTTTCATGCTCTATCTTTCGTCCTTGTGTTTAATTATTGTTCAACTGGAAGATAATGGAAGAGATTAATTACTGCCTATAGAACTTACTTGATTTAGTGTGTGGTATGGTGAGTGAAGATAATATGAATAATGTTTTTCTGTATTTTTTGTGTTGAGAGCTTTTGTCATGGAGAATGTTTAATTTTCTTGTATGTTTTCTCTGCATCCATTGAAGTGATCCTACCACTTTCATTGTTATGGCTCATCTTGATACTGTAGCCTTCAAAATTACTGATCTAATTGTTGAGCCAACTTTGTAATCCTCTCACCTGAGTGTCACGTCTCATTGTTCAATTTGACTGGCTCACATTTTGTTGAAGATTTGTGCATCTTTGTTAAGCTGTGATATATTTTTATTTCTTCATGCATTTTTGGCTGGCCATGAGTTTGAAGGAAATGCTGGCCTTGTAAAAATTGGATGGAAGTTCTAACTCTTCTTCACTTTTAGAAGAGTTTGAGGAAGATAGTCATTTATTCTTTTTAAAATATTTACTAGAATTCTTCTTTGAAGCTATCTTGTTCTGGGCTTTTTTAATTGGAAATTTCTTGATTATGGATTCAATTGGCATGTTCACTTTTATCTTGGTTTATCAATTAGTTTTGCTAGGTTGACTGTTTCTAGATATTTATTTATTTATTTTTAGTTATCTAGTTTGTTGGCTTATATTCATCCAAGCTTCCTATGATACTTTATATTTCTTTGGTATTAATTGTATTGTCTCCTCTTTGCATTGTACTCGTCACTTAGTATAGTACTGCTTTCTCAGATTGTTGTGTTAGTCATAGTCCCTGGATAGCAAAAGCCTAAGATGATCAATGTATAAGGAGAAAAGATTTATTTTTACTCACAATTTTTGAGAATCGTGTTTGATGAAGGTTGTTCCTTTATGTCTGGTTAGTGGTGAGGCCATGCACCAGAGCGCAGTGTGTGACAGAGCCAAACTCCCCACTCCACGGGCAACAAGCAAAAGTGTGAGAGAGGTACAAGGGTCCGCAGTCCTCTCACGGGCACGGCCATAATGACTCCAGATCTTCCAGGCGGCCACAAGAGGTAAGACTGATGTCTCCCAATATCACCACCCCACAGGCCAAGCTTTTACTATATGGGCTTTGGAGGACATTTCAGATTGAGGCTACAGCTTAACTGCTGTAAAATAACCTCAATTTTGCTGATTTTAAAAAATTGCATATTTGACTTATTTCAGCTGACATTTACTAGTTCCCTTCTTTTGCTGACTGCAGACCTTTTTTTTGTTCATAGTTGTTTAAAAGACAGAGTTAGGTTGTCTGAAATTTTTGTCTACCGTATAAACAATAAATTAGGTGTAGAAATAATAAAATATAATAAAATAAGAACCGTGTATGACCAGACCACAAGCTATCACTATAGTCAATCATGGAAAAAGTGAAAGCTTTTCCTCTAAAATCAGAAACAAAAGTACAATATCGACGATACTCATTTTTTTCTTCATAGTCCTACAAATAATTAGACAAGACAAAGAAACAAAGGAATTTAAATTTGGAAAACACAAAAACAAATCATTTCTACTAGAAGGTGATATGATAGACACAGAAACAGCTTTCACCTAGAATGAATAAATTTATAGTGGCAGAGCAAAAAAAATCAATATATAAAAATCAGTCGCACTCTATACACTAACAAAATGTGTCTGAATAAGAAAGTGAAATTTTGATCCCAATAATAATAGAACATAAAAAGGAAGTAAATTTTTTTAAAGGAAAGGAAATTAGGATGGGGGAAAGGGGAATGAAAGAAAGGGAAAGAGAAAAAAATGCAAGATAATTATCCTATTTGTGTCTCTTAGTGGTTCATAGAAAAGAAATGTTTATGCTAATATTGATTGGACAATTTTTTATGCTCATATCCTGTAGTCTGAGTGACTACTTTAAAAGTAACAACATACAATATATTAATTCTTGTTATTTTCCTGTTATCTTGTTATGAGATTTTATTTTACCTTTTTTCTATAAAATGGAAACATAATATAGCAAAGAACAATATATTTAGGAACACATTTAATATACCAGATGAAAAATGTATGTCCCAAAGCTGTAAAATATTCAGGAAAGAAATTGTAAAAGACAAATATTTGATATTTTACATCATATTCATGTGCTGGAAGAATTCGTATTATTGACATCTCCAACTTCAGATTCAGTTTGATCACAATCACGGTGCAGCTTCAATACAATCTCTATCTATATTCAAAAGCTATTTTTCACAGAAAAAGAAAAAAATTCTGTAATTTGTATAGAATCATAAAAGTTCACAACTAACAAAAATAAACACAAGCAAAAAGAACAAATTCAGAGTCATTGGAAACTCTCAATTTAAATTATTGCAAAGCCATTGAAAGAAAACTGTGGTGCTACAATTAAATCAGATACATGTTGAGAAAAATAGAACATATGCAAAGCCTAAAAATTAATTCACACATTGTCAACTAATGTTTTATAAGTGTAAAAATAAAAAAAGATTAGGAAGAAGTCTTTTCAATAAACTGTTCAAAGAAAACTAGATATTTATCAAAGTGCAATTGGACAGTTGACTTGCAACATATTCAAAATCAACTCAGTATGAATTTGGAAATTAAATGTAAAATCTGTAATTTAAAAACTCCCAAAAGAAAACACAGAAAAACTCTTCTTGACATTCATCTTGGCAATGACATTTTTGCGTATTTTACGCACATACACACACACACACACACACACACACACAGTAATACACACACGAATGCTAAAACATGCAAGGCATAAATGAAAAAAATCAAGTGAAAATAGTCAAAATAAAAAGTTCTGCACAACAAAATAAACAACATTACACAAAACCTAGAGAACAGGAGAAAATATATCTGATGATACCCAAAATATACAAGTAGCCCATACTTTACAATAAGAAAATGTCACTTAATTCTCTTAAATGAACAAAGGACCAAAGCAAACAGTAAGTAAATGATTAGCTAACAGACACATGAAAAAATACTCAACATCACATCATGCTTAATAAATAGCTGTTTTTTGAAAAAAGAAGAGAAAATTATTGGTAAATGTAGGGAAAGCAGAAACTCTTTCATGCAATTGACAGAAATGTAAATTGTCATAGCCATTATAGAAAACAGTGTGAATGTCCCTTAACAATTTAAAAATAGAGATGCTGTATAAGCCAGCAGCCTAAATTAACTATATATACCCAAAGAAAATGAAATAGTGTCTCTGAGAAATAGCTTTATCACCATGATCAGTGCAAATTTTTCACAGCACAGAAGATATGAAAATAGCCTAAATGTTCACTGACAGAAAAATGAACAAATAAAATGTATGTATACACTCATATGAATACACATACATAGACAAAATGAAACAGTTTCCGTCCATGAAAATGAATGAAATCTTATCTTTTGCAACTACCTGATTAAGCCTGAAGAACTTATGTCAAATGAAATAATTCACACACAGGAAGACAAAAAACTATATAATCTTACTTTTTGTAGAAGCTAATAAACTGAATTTTTAGATGCAAAAAAAAAAGAAAGAAAAGATCAGTTATCAGGAGCTGAGGGTGAGAGAAATAAGGAAATATTGGTCATAGTACAAAGTTTCATATATAAGATGAACACATGATGGGAGTTGATGCAATGGATGCGTGTTGTTGGAGACAGTGACTTCACTGTGATAATTATTACCAACGCAGACTTGTATTGAATGAGCACACAACATACTTTGAATTGTTGTGAAATACCTATTGCACTTATTGTTTGTGAAATAACTATTTTAAAATAAAGAATAATTAAAATACAAAAAATATTTTAGGATAGAATATAAGCCCATTTCCTCCTTTATTTATTATAGCTATAAGGGAAATTGAGAAAGCAACCTAATCTCTCAATACTTCAGACCTCTTATCTATAAAAATATTTTTCCAGTGGAAAGGCAACTCCTCATTTTTTATAAAATCTCCAGCATTGAATGACAATTGAGAGATTTTTATCACAGGATCAAAAAGCAAGGGCGCTAATTTAATTACAAATCACACACATCATTTTAGACAACTAAAGATAATAAAGGTCAATGCAATTTTGTTTGTTCACTCAATGTAGATTTTTCATTTTATACTTTTGAAGAGCCTCACATCACATTATCAGGATAGAGAAATAAAACAAGGTAGAAATTTCCTTTCTGAATAATAATAAAGAAAATGATAGAGATATATAGAGAGGAAAACATAATATAGATATGAGTTAGATATGGATTAGATATAAATATATGTCAAAGGTTATTTGTAAGTCACTGAGAAATTCAGTTATCCTTACATTTATGTATGAAATGAGAGCAATATGTGTGATTAAAAGAAGATTTTATACATTTTGGTAACAGATTTCATGGCTTGAGTTGTGCAATTATTTATAATAATTTTGGAAAAGCTATTGTAGTTTAAACAGGAAAGATACTGGCATTCACAGCATTGTCTTCATAAAGGCTACTCCGACCCCTCTTCTCTGTTATTTAGAGTGGATAATCTTTTCTTTATTTATCTGTGTCAATTGACAGAAGATAAAAGACTCCAGTTGTGATGAAAAATTACCAGACAAATTGTACTCTCCACACAAACGCCATGGCTTTTATGTTAAGAACACATGAATGAATAAATGAAGGCTTTTATGTGAAACATCAGTGACAAAGAGTCTTTGGTAACCGTACCTCTAGATAAACTAAATCTGACTTTGAAAATTAATGTATGTGCTCTTTCAATAATTGCTTAAGATATGAAGTTTTAATGGCTCTTCCAGGAGAATGAAAAAAAATCATGTCAGGAGCTTGAGATTTGAATAAAGATAACATTTTTGCTTGAAATATTGGGGCCATATGTCAGATATAAAATAAAAGAACTAAAATGCTGTTTTGAAAACAATATTTCAGAAACTATATTTTCAATTTTTGACTTAGTTCTTCTAATAGTTCATAGACTATAATACTTTCATTTATTTATATATTCATTTATTTAATCATCTCTTTAGAAAACTCCTAACTAAATTCTGAGGCAAAGTTGTTGAAAATTTAGAAACATATATAACTGATATTAAAAGTAGCAAATTGAATGTGAAAGTCATTTAACATATAAACATCTTAGTTTCTTTACATGCCAAAGGCTAAATAAAAATACATTAATTAAAATATTGCCAATTTCACAGAAATCTCCAGGTCTTTTTCTTTTTTCTTTGAGAAAAAATAAATACAGTAATCAGCATTCAGACTCAAGAAAAAAGTCAAAATTCCTGGACTCTCTGGGCTGAAATTTCTTGATTTAGTAAGCATAGAGTTTACTGAGTATTGACATATTAGCTGCAGGCTTAAAATAAACTCTCTTTAAAGCTATTTTTTAATCTAATGAGAAAGTAAATGAGGTAAAGTTATATTAAAGAGGAAAGAGAAGAGGCTTCCCTGATGTCTGATAATGATCATGAAGAAACACATGACTTTAGAGGATAAAAGTTCTTACTGCAATTTTTTCTTTTCTAAATAAAAATTACAACTTATTATTGGATTTGTAACAGTTTTACTGCCATTTTCACTGTGTAGTTTTAAAATAATAATACAAGAACATATCAGCTTAATAATATAACAAACTGATAATTTGGAGCCAATTGTACATAAATATTTATCTTTTATAAAAAAGCTTTTTATAATTTGACCAGCTGTTCTGCTTCTGGGCATATTCCCAGAAGAATTGAAAATACTATACCACAGCGATTTATGTGCACCAGTGTTTATAACAGCACAATTTATAATAGCTAAATCTTGGAAACAACCCAAATGCTCACCAACTGACAAATGGATTAAAAAAAATGTGGTATTTTTTACAATGGAGTATTACTCAGCTATAAAGAAGGATCACATTGAGTGTTTTATAGGTAAATAGATGCAACTTGAGACCATATTCATAAGTAAAATAAATAAAAGTCACATGTGTACATATCATATTGTCTCCCTAGTGTAAGAAACCGGAAGAGTAAATAAGATCCAAAATCTTCAATAAATATTGTAAAAAAGTAAGAAACTATTCAAAGGGGGAAAAATAACTCAGGGAAAAGGAGAAAAGAAGGAAGAGAAAAGAAAAAATATAAATTTGTATATATATCATTAAGATAGCTAAGATGATGGTACTACTAATTCTATTAGTTCTTGGAACAAAACAGCATTCATAAGATTAGATCAATTTTGCAAGTTTATATCTGGTAATCTGAATAACTTTGGAAGATAACTATGCAAAGTAACAACCTTATTTATGTTCCTACCACCTTGTTTTGAAAGCCTATATTGCTATTGTTATTGTTATTAATTTGTCTCTTGTTTTTCTTATATTTTGTTTTGTTTTGTTTTATTTTTACCTCTAATACATGAAGGATAGATGTACATGTACGGGCTCATACATGCCTAGAATTTCTCCTAAAGACTTCACAAGAATTGATTTTATTATATGTGATGTTATGCACAGTTGCTTGGAAGAAAATGAGACATTGTGGTAGCCATTGCTGATTTCATATAATCTTGTTAGAAAGTCAAACAATGCTTTTATTCTTTATTTTGACTGATTTTAGTATATTTTTTATTATTTCATTTCAATATGTATGAAGGTACGGACAGTTATTTTGAAGACAAGAAGAGGTAGCCATTTTACTATTGTCTGGTTTTGAAGGCCTGTAATGCTTTCATTCCTTTGTTTTGATTGGTTTGCTACTATTTTGTTTTGTGTAAATTCATTGTCTGTGAATATATGGACAACTATTTCTAAGAAAATAAGAGGCATTATGGTAGCCACTATTGATTTCCTGTTGTTTTGTTTCAAAATCCTGTGTTACTTATATTGTTCTATTCTGATCTGCTTTGTTCTGTTTTGTTTTGTTCTCTTTAAAATAAATATAAAATAAAATAAAGGTTTTTTGTAATTGTTTCCGCAGTTAACAAAGTCTTCTTTTGTTATTTGAACACATTTTGCCTTCTTTTAAGGCTTCATTTTGAACAATGAGGGCACATTCTGTGCATGGGGCATGGAATCAAACTTTAAGAGACCAAAATTCAATAGAGGACACTTGTTTGAAAAGAGTGAGGCATATTGTATATTATTTTAAAAATCTTTTGTCAAAGTCCTACCAAAAATTGTATAAGGTGCATATATATTTGAGTCTCAGTTTGAAGTATAAGCATCAACACTCCCTGTGATCTGTGAATCCCTGAGTATCTCAGTAGTGTCTCAGCAGATTCTTTAGATGAGAATAACTTTCAAAACCATGTTGAGATGTCACCTCAGGGTTTCACCTGTTGTGCTCCCTGTACTGATGATAAAACAAGAGCAGTGAAATTACTGGCATTTTTTTAGGGGTAAAGACAAAGGCATCAAAATACAATGGCAGTCATTATAATGGAAAAGGCAGAGTGATAAAATCATTAATAACGTAAACCTCAGCTTATAAAGCCCAAGCTCGTCAATGCATACTCTGTGCAACAAAAAATGAAGCAGGTAGAAAGCCTTTCTACAACCTGATGAACATTGCCAGGAAAAGCACATGTGAGGATATTTGAATTAAAAGCAGCATCAGCTATTTTTCATTCTGTTTCATTTTTGTGTGGAATATTGTTTTTATTTTACTTAAATTATATCTAATGAAAACTGTGGTTATCAGACTTGTGTATTAGACAGAAGATTTTTTTTCATTATGGTGACTTTAATAAAGGAATACTTTTAGCCGTAAGGGAATAATTATTAGTACTTATAATCAAATGTTTGAATAGTCAAGGGAAGATCAATACTTAAGAATACAAAATTATTTTTGAGATTTAAACTTTTTTTGGTGAAAATGATTCTGGTATTAACAATATATTTTTACTGTATAATAAAATGTAAAGTAACATTTAGAAAAATTCATAATTCAGTAAATTTATGTTTTTTTCAGTTGTCAGAAAGTTACGTTTCAAAATCATACTTGATAAAAGAGCAAGTAAATTATAATATAACCCAGCTCACAAAGTGCATTAATTATTTCAAATTCCACATTCAGTTAACCTTTCAGTAAATACTACTTGTCAAGTTTTGGTATCATTTTAAAGTGTATCTTTATTTTTTGGAAAGGCTTGTTAGAAGATTTTTTACTTATTTCAGGCAGTAGTCAGAATATCTCTGTATGTTTGAGCACAAATCTTACGGTATCTATGGGAATGGAAATGTGGCCATGAGACCATAAGCATCTTCTACTAAGCCCAGTAGTAAAGGGATATGCAAAAATTTAAAACAATCTTATTTGTTCCATTATTTTGTTCTGAAATAAATGATGTTTCATAAAATATATTTATATTTGTATGAAAACACATTGGTATTAATTTGTGAACTAATTAATAAATTTTTAATAGTCTCTGAATTTTAATTTCTAATATAAGTTTTAGATACACATCACAAAAAATTCTTAAGAGACACAAATTTTTTTTAATAATTTGAAGGAAGCATAAGACCAAAATTTTTTAGAACAACTGATCTATAATTGTTTGTCACAACATGATGACAAGAATCACCTGAGATGCTTAAAATGATGGTTATAGGGCCCCATCTCACTCAGCTTCTGATTTAATTGATCCAGGAATAAGGCTGATGCTAAAAATATTTAATTATTTCTCATCTATAAAAAGACTGGATATATACTATTGTAAAAAGAATAATGTTTCTCAAACTACACTGTAGAATATTTTCAACAGGTTCTGAGTTAGAGCTACAAATCTGCCTTTCTGATGAACTTTCTGATGATACCTGTTGGATGGATCACATTGTACTTATATCTGCATGTATCTATGGTGTCCAATCAAAAATTATCTTTGTTATCTCCTATGACACAGGTTAGGACAGAAATACTGCATAGACCAGATGTCAGTGTTGATTTTGCAGCATTGTTACTTAAAGAGTCATAAGGATCATAAAGACACTCCTATCATCTTGGGATTATTGGGGTGGGCATCCACAGATATATTGTGCCTTTAGGACCTTATGCTTTATTGGGGATAACAATATGATAAATCTGGTGGGCCTGAGTGGACCATGCAGAGCAACCTTCTTTCAGTCTGGGGAGCCAAGGCTGCATGAAATTAGTTTCAGCCTGCGGGCAGTGGCCTAGGGAGAGTTTAAGACCATTGCTCACAGTAGTTCAGTAAGCGCCCAGCTCCCTAAAACACTGGACTTCACTCAGGAGGTCCTGTGGGCCTGACTCGACCATGTTCAGTGACATTCATTCAGTTTCAGTCCCAGGAGCTGAGGGCACAGTAGGTGATTTCCAACACACCTGGGGGAAGCTTTGGAACATTGCTAGAAACACAGAAATATAGGAAAATGGCAAGATGAAAGACCAAAATGCAATCTCAAACATCCAGCCCATCCCAAGAAGCCTAGGAACCATGTACATAGAAGAAAATAGAAGCCATATACCCGAAATGCCTGAAATGATATCAACTGAAATAAAGAAGCAACTCTGGCAAGATATAAAAGAACTCAAATCAGAAATAATCTCCCAGCTAAAAGAAGAAATGATAAAAGTAGTGAAAGGAATACTGAACACATCTAAAGAAGACACAGTTAAAAAATTAGAGGACCAAAGCAAAAAGATAGAATCCCCGAATGAACACTATAAGAAAAAAACAGAATGCATGAAGCAGATTCAAAAAGATATACAGGAAATCAAAAATTCCACTAAAACTTGGCAAAACCTCCTCAATGAAAGTGAAGATAAAATTTCAGACCTAAAGATTACAGCTAGTGAACAGGAAAGATCTTTTAAAAATCACAAAGAATCTGGAAATAAGAATCCAACAGCTGCAAGATGATGCAGAGGAAAACAATATAAGATTAATAGGGATAAATGAAAAAGAAAGGGACAACATAATTGATATCAAAAGGCTATTTATAGAAGTAATAGCTGAAAACTTCCCAAACATGAGAATGGAAACTGACATACAGAGTAGTGAAACATATAGAACTCCAAATAGCCATAACCAAAATAAAACTACCCCCAGACATATAATAATCACCATTCCAGAGATCCAACATAAGCACAGAATATTAAAAAGCTGTTAGAGACAAAAGACAGATTACCTATAAAGGAAAACCTATCAGAATCACAGCAGACTTCTCAAAACAAACAATGAAATCAAGAAGAGCATGGAGTGAAGTTATTTCAGATCATAAAGGAAAATAACTTCCAACCCAGACTGAAGCACCCTGCAAAACTGTCCTTCAAAATGGATGAAGAAATAAAATACTTCCATGACAAAGAACAGCTGAAGAACTTCATGATCACCAAACCAAACCTACAAAGAATACTGAAAGACATTCTAGATACACATAGAAAAAAAACACTAAGCAAGACAGACAATTAAACAGAATGGAAAGGTAAAGATACAACAGCAGAAAGATAACATGTCAACAATAAACCAATATATAACAGTTATATTCATTAATGTAAATGGCCTCAATTCACCAATTAAAAGAAGCAGACTTGCAGAATGGATCCAGAAACAATGTCCAACCATATGCTGTGTACAGGAAACCCATCTAACCCAAAAGGAAACTCATAAACTGAAAGTCAAAGGATGGAAAACAATACTTCATGCAATAGGAACCAAAAAAAAAAAAGTAGCTATTCTGTTTACAGAAAATGTGAACTTCAAACCAATAATGATGCAAAGAGATAAAGAAGGTCCCTACATACTACTTAGAGGAAACTTCAAACTTCAAAGAAAAGAGATAACAATCTTAAATATATATGCACCAAATTCCAGAGCACCCAGCTACACAAAGCAAGTATTAACAGAAATGAAAAATCAAATAAGCAATAACACAATTATAACAGGAGACCTTAACATGCCATTGACACAAAGAGACAGATCAACTAGACAGAAAATCAGCAAAGAAATAACAGAACTGAGTTACAACTGTGAACAAATGGACTTGATAGACATATACAGAGTGTTCCATCCAACAATATCAGAATACACATTCTTCTCAGTAGTACATGGGACATTCTCTAAAATATTCAATATACTAACCCACAGAACATATTTAAGTAAATGCAGAAAAAAAAATGAAATTATCCCATGCATGTTATTGGATCATAGTGCCAAGAAACTAGAAATTAGTGATAAAAGAAACTGTAAAAATTGCACAAACACATGGAAATTGAATAATACACTCTTGAGAAATCAGTGTGTCACAGAGGAAATTAAAGAAGAAATTAAACAATATATACAAGCAAACAAAAATACAAATACAACTTACTGGAATCTGTGGGATGCAATGAAACGGTCCTCAGAGGAAAATTTATTGCACTGAGTTCCCGCATCAGAAAAACAGAACGAACATAAATAAACAACCTGATACTAAACCTCAAACATCTAGAAAAAGAAGAACAAGCCAAGCCCAAAGCCAAAAAAGGGAGGAAATTATAAAGATCAGAGTGGAAATTAATGCAATAGAGACTAAGAAAACAATACAAAGAATCAATGAATCAAAGAGTTGGTTCTTTGAAAGAATAAGTAAAATTGATAAGCCCCTAGCCAACCTTATTTAAAAAAGGAAAGAAAAAACTCAAATTCATGCAATAAGGAATGAAAAAGGTGAAATCACTACATTCTGTGGAAATACAGAAGTTCATCAACACCTATTTCGAAAACCTCTACTCTTCATAGGTTCGATAACACAGAAGAAATGGACAGATTCTTAGAAACATATGAACTACCAAAGTTGGGTCAAGGAAATGTAAAACTGCTGAATAATCCAATTTCTATTAATGAAATTGAAAATGTAATAAAATTCTTGCCAACAAAGAAGAGCCCATGCCCAGACAGATTCACTGGGGAATTCTATAAGAAATGCAAAGAAGACTTACTGCCAAACTCTTCAAACTCTTCAATGAAATAGAAAGGGAAGCAATTCTTCCTTAGTCATTCCTGGAAGCAAATATTGCTCTAGTACCAAAACCTGAGAAAGACCCAACTGAAAAAGAGACCTACAGGCCAATCACCCTAATGAACATAGATGCAATAATTCTTAATAAAATATTGGCAAACAGGATGCAGCAAATCATCAAGAAGATCATACACCATGACCAAGTGGGATTCATCCCAGGCATGCAGGGATGGTTCAACATACGTAAATCAATAAATGTAACTCACCATATCAAAGCGCCAAAAGTAAGAATCACATGATCATTTCTATAGATGCAGAAAAAACCTTTGATAAGATCCAACACTTATTCATGATAAGAAACTTACAGAGAATTGGAATAGATGGTCTTTACCTCAATATGATAAAGGCCATCTATGACAAACCAACAGCCAGTGTCATATTAAATGGCCAAAAACTGAAAGCCTTTACCTTGAAATCAGGCACAAGACAAGGATGTCCCTTATCACTGCTCCTATTCAACATAGTACTGGAAACACTAGCCAGAGCAATTAGACAAGACAGAGAAATAAAAGGAGTAAAGATAGGAAAATAGGAAGTAAAATTATCATTATTTGCAGAAGACATGATACTCTACATATAAGACCCCCAAAACTCCATTGAAAGACTCCTAGATATAATAAATAAATTCAGCTATGTACATGAATACAAAGTCAATACTCAAAAATCAATCGCATTCTTATACACTAACAACAAAATCACTGAGAGAGAAATAAGTGAAGCCACACCCTTCATACTAGCATCCACAAAAATGAAATACTTAGAAATTAATCTAATGAAATATTCAGGGAAAATTATAATACCCTGAAAAAGAAATCAAAGAGGACCTCATAAAATGGAAAGACATCCCTTGTTCATGAATAGGAAGAATAAATATTGTGAAAATGGCCATTCTCCCAAAATTGTTATACATATTCAATGCAGTCCCAGTGTAAATACCACTAACATACCTCCTAGATCTAGAGAAATCACTGCAAAAATTCATCTGGAACCAGAAGAGACCTACAATAGCAAAGGCAATTCTAAACATCAAAGGCAAGGCAGGAGGCATCACAGTCCCTGACTTGAAGTTATACTACAAAGATGCTGTAATAAAATCAACAAGGTACTGGAATAAAAACGGTTTTTAAGATCAGTGGAATAGATTAGAAGATACAATCACAACTACAAACACATTCAACCACCTTATGTTTGATAAAGGGGCCAAACATTTTCAATGGAAGAACGATAGTCTCTTTAATAAATGGTGCTGGAAAAACTGGCTCTCTATATGCTGAAAACTAAAACTACATCCATGCCTATCACCGTGTACCAAACTACAATCTAAATGAATCAAAGATCTTAATATTAAAACAGCAACACTAAATCTGTTGGAAGACAAAGTAGATGAAAATCGTGAAAATATAGGCATAGATAGAGAATTCATGGACAAGAATCAAACAGCATGAGAAAAACTTCCCAGGTTTAATAAAGGGGATCATGCCTTATTAATAAGTTTCTGCATGTACAAAGAAATCTCCAGCACAGTGAAAAGAAAACCCACAAACTGGGAAAAAAATCTTAGTGAACTGTACCTCAAACAAAGGACTTCTTTCTAGAACTTATGAAGAATTAAAAAATCAGACCCCGAAATTCAAAGACCCAATCCAAAAATGGGCATCCAAGATGAATACACAGTTCTCAGATGAAGAAATACAAATGGCAAGTAGATACATGAAAAAAATGTTCATAATCATTAGTCATTAGAGAAATCCAAACTAAAACCACACTGAGATTCCATCTCACTCCAGAAAGAATGGCCAGGACCAAGAAAACTACCAACAACAAATGTTAGAGAGGCTTTGGGAAAAAGGAACTCTTCTGCACTGTTGGTGGGAGTGTAGACTGGTGCTACCACTGTGAAGGTCAGTCTGCAGGTTCCTCAAAAACCTGGGATTGGATTCCCATTTGACCCAGCTATTCCTCATGTGGGTATATTCCCAGAAGAAATGAAAACTTCAGACTCAGTGATATAAGTGCACTCATGTTTATAGCAGCACTATTTGTAATAGCCAGACCTTGGAAACAACCTAAGTGCCCATCAACCGAGGAATGGATAAATAATTGTGGTACTTTTATACAATGGAGTACTACTCAGCTATGAAGAATGATCACATTGAGATATTTATAAATAAATGGATGCAACTTGAGACCATACTCATAAACAAAATAAATCAAACTCACATCTATAAATACTGTATAAGTCTCCCTAGTGTAACAAATGGTATAAGAGTACATAAGATTTCAGGGTAATCATGATTCCCCATTACATTGCTTTGAAGCCTTATAATGTTTTCATTCATTAGTTGGAATGGTTTTATTCTGTTTTGTTTGATTTTATTATGTGTGATGGTATGAACAGCTATTTTGAAGAAAATAAGACATTATGGCAGCCATTGCTGATTTAATATCATCTTGTTCTGAAGTTCTATCATGCTTTTGTTTTTCTATTACCATTGGTTCTATCATAATGTGTCTTATTGGATTTTAATGTGAGGTAGTGTAAACAAATTTTTAAGGAAAATGAGATATTATAGTAGCCATTGTTCATTTTCTGTTATTTGGCTTTGAATGTCCTGTAATACTTTCATTCTCTTGAATGGTTTTGCACTATTTTGTTATGTGTGATATTATTGTGTGTGAAGCTATGCTTAACTATTTCAAAGAAAGAGACATAGTAGCTACTGTTAATATCTGGTTATCTTGTTGTGAAATGCTGTGTTGCTTGCATTGTTCTGTTCTGATCTGCTTTGTTCTGTCCTCTTTTATTTTATTCTCTTTAAAATAAAATTTAAAAATAATAATAATAATATGATAAATCTAAAATGACAGTGATCTTATTTATTCTCAGTCATTTAATAAGTATGTGAAAATGGCCAATTAAATTCTAGTAATAAACAGAAAATGTATATGTCTTTGTAATACATAAATATGTATCATATGTGCATGAAAATATACAAATACACACAAATAAACTTAATACACATAAAACTGAAACAAAGAAGAATATACTTGTTATTATTAATTGTACATTCATTTGATGCTGCATTTGGATTAATTTTTTATTATTCTTGTGATGCTTAATATAACAATATACCAATAATATTTCTAAGTTTCTGAATCTTTTGGATTCAGGGAAGAAACAGGTTGAGCCCCTGGTTATCTCTGATGATTTCAAGTGTTTCTAAATTTTCCATCTTGAAGGTTATTTTTTTCAGTAAAAATGGAAAGGAAGAAATTAAAAAATAAAAGAAGTTTACTTTAAACCCAAATTCATAATCTATTCATATCACTGAATGCTCTTGTGAATTAAGTATTCCTAGTTTAGAAGTGAATTATTTTTATTATCCATATTTTAATCAAAGGGAAATTTTAGAGATTAGAAAGATTAAAAAGTAAAGAACAAAATAAGCCAACCTATTTTTTCACATAATATCCAGATGAAAGCTCTCTTGCTTTTTATATTTCAGGGTATTTTTACTTAAAATAGCTATAACTTTTAACATATCACTTTTAGAATCTTCTAGGATTCCAGTACTGCTAGATATTTGTTGCTGAGACAAAGAATAGATGCCCAGGTCCTCCTCACTCCTGCCTTTGAAACCATTTTTGTGTGCCATGCTTGACGAGCCATGCTCACAGATGCCGGGTACACAGTATGTCATACATAATGCACTGGCAAGAGAAGATACTTGAGTGGGGAATTACTGTACAGTTGTCATATATAACTTCTCATGATATCAATATGGGGAGAAAAACAACTGTCATTGTGAAGAAATCTTGGGAAGTAAACACAATCTGTGCAATTAGTATACTTCACCTAGAAATACGAGCACAAACCAAGAGGATAGATAAAGGAGTCTTTTATAAGAAAATAAAAGGTACAGGAAAAAGAATTAAAATAAAAACAATATATCGGGGGTAAATTAAAAAGAAAAGACAATGAGGAAGGAGAAAAGAAAAAGGAGGAAAGGAGAGCAACTTATGGGAAAAGTAAGTAGATAGTCTTGTGATTGCGTGAGTGTTGGAAATACCGTGGTCAGGACCTCATCACTCTAATTCATTATGTTGCATTCATGAGCCTCCTTCAGGTCCAAGCAGCTATAACTTTGGACTCCAGAGTTATTTCTTCCATAAGTAAAAGAAATGAGTATGTTTTCACTTATAAGGAGAAAATCTTATCTGTACTTTTGGTTTTTAAAGATGTACCAATAAATGTTATATAGTCAGAAAATTTCTTAAATATTCAATTTTCAAATTTATTAGTACTTGTTTGCAGTATATAATGTTTATATTCTTCATGTGGATTTGGTACATGTGTATAAGACATCATAATCCTTTTTCATCCTCTCTTTACCCTCTCCATCCCATGTCTCTTCATCTCCTGATCTCTTTTCTATTTAAAAAAGATTTATTTTCCTACTTCCTACTAAATACCTATCCCATCTATGTTTATTATTACATGTTTTCAGTCTATAATTAAATTCATGTAAGGAATTGGTACATGTACATATTTTATTCTCATTCTTCCCTTTGCTTATTATTATTCTTACTCCATGCAATATTTCAGTGTATGTGTCTGATTTGTTTCACTCAACATTATAATCTCAAGATGGATCCATTTTTCTACAAATGGCTCAAGTTTATCATTTCTTATGCCAGAATAGCATTTTATTGTGCGTAAATACTACATTTTCTTTATCCATTCATCTGTTTTTGGATATATAGACCACTTTCCAGATTTGGGAATCGGGCGGTTTTAGAAATCAGTATACATGTGTCCTTGTAATATGATATTTTCAAAGTCTTTTGGAAGAAGATCTAGAAAAGGGACAGCAGCTGTGTTAACCATCTTAAAATTTATACCACAAAATAACAAACACACATATTCATATTTTGTTATATAATATTATTGATTTTATTCTAGAACACATGTCATCCAATATCAAAGAATGTCCAACAATATCCTTGTGATTCTAAAACATAATTTCCAAAGAGTTATTTTTTTATCATGGAGTAATTAAATGTCATGTCATGCCTTTTTTACAAGAAGAGGCATTTTCCTAGCTATTCTCCAACATGTTTGTTTTCTCTCTTCCTATTTACCTTTAAGTATTTTATGTAAGCAGAAAGACAACATACTATTTTCAAAATTAAAAAATAGGTGACAATCATTAAATGTCAAAGATTATATACTTGAAAGCAAAATTAAACTAAGAATAGCCTATTAAAATTTCACCTGCAATTCATAAAGTTCACCAACTGTCTTTCCTTCAAAGACCTCCCTTTGGTATAGAGAAATATGACCATTTTTTGACATTCTAAAAGCCTGCAGTAATATCAAAGGAGCTGTGAGAAAACCTATCTAAGACAAAATTGCATCTAACTTAGAGGAATTCCAGGTGGCCTTGCCTTACTGAGCTTCATTTTTCACGTGCAAGAGAGAATGAAATGGGAAGCCTGCTACCTAGAGTGAAGGTGTTCATAGAAGTCAGTGTCTTGATTAGTTTTATTGTTGCTCAGACAAAATACCCAACATCCAAAGTTAAAGGGGAAAATATTCATTTAGCTCACAGTTTGTGGATATTTGAATCCATACTAGGCTGGCTCCAAGGCTGCATATCATGGCAGACAGACATTGCAGAGGAGAAATGGTTCATGGCAGGCAGAAGGTAGCAAAGCAAGAAAGAGTCCTTAGCAGCATCTTTCTTCCTCTTTTATACTTTAGGTTACTGTGATTAGGGTGGTGCCAAATCAATTGTTGGATTGATTTAGCATTCACACCCCCTTAATCCCAACATTACACACTCTCAATTCAGTCAATTCTGAAAAGTCCCATCTATGACTACATGAAATGACAAGAGGACATCTACACGCAATACATAACAACTGGAAAACTCTAGTGAGAAAAATAAATAGTATCTTAAAATATATGACATTTTCTGAGCCAGAAAAAAACTTTCAAATTGTCTCTTAAATATTACTTGGGAAAAGATGATCTTCATTTGTCACCTAAACATGATCTCCTAATTGGCAGTGATTATTGTTTGCTGTCTTACATGGTGTACAAGTATTATATAGATGAATACTCAGTCTCTTGGAGTCTTACCTTTGTCCTGCTTGATACTAATGATTGGATGAAGACGAATTCTCTTCTCAACAAGTGCTATATGTACCATGGTCACCATGGCAGAATGTCTTCAGTGATCTTGGCATGAGTGATCAGCCTTATAATACTTCTTTGTGATTTAAGATGAACACTGATTACAATCTATAGAGTAAACTAAAGTCCTTAAATACAAGAAATTTTGCATGGAAGAAATGACCATCACCCAAGATTGATAACTGGAGCTTGATGCCAAGTTTTCTTCTCAGAATGCAATTTCTTTCCTAAAAATTTAATACAATTAATGACAACCAAAGTGCTTACACAATGGCATGGTATAAACTAAGAACTTAACAAATGTGGTGTTGTTACTTCTATACCAGAAATTATATACTCAACATTTTAAATAACAATTTGCCAGTGTTTGATATTCAATTGCTGACTGATACACAACTAATAAAAAATGCTAGCTAAGCCATCGTAAGGTAATAAAACCTAAATTCTAAGAGTTCTACCACCAAAATCAGCAACAGCCTTATCAAGGTCAAATACTCAGAGAGTGCTGCTGAGAAACAGTGTGTGGTTTTTTAAGAGACATATAAGCAAGTGTTAATCAACATGTAATCACCTTGAATTAGTATTGTAAACACTTATAACTAACTATCAAATTTGAAGAGTTTCCTTGTAAAGCTTTTAGGTGATATTCACATAATTTTCTCCTTGCAATTCATTTTAATGATAGTGAAAATACATTCTTGGAATTCTTGGATTTAAACTACAGACTGATTCTGTTACTATTTTGGCATATTTGAAATGGGCATATTTTATAGCTAATCATTAGAGACAGATTTCAGTGACCCTCAGTGATTATTTTTATATCAGGATTTCTTTCTTTGTCTATGAAAGTCAAAAATTAAACACATAGGCTTCACTTCTTTGGAGGATCAAATTTCATAATTTTTGAGGTCTATGGTAAACTTCAAAATATCTATCAAGAGGAAGTTTTCCATTGCTTCGGAGGGGCGGATGTTGAGGAGAATTTAGTAGTTGGATAATAGGTGAGAACTATCTAGTGTAAAATCTACTTCCCCATCCCAATCTTCTTCCCTTAATCTTTCAATTAATAGCCTCTACCACCTGTTATTCAATTCACAAAATCCAACAAATTCAGCTACAGTTTCTCCATGCTGTTCCAGCAGTCCTTATTTTATATCAAATAATTCCCCAGGAATTAGTTTTAAAATTTTTTGACCCTTTGGTCAAAACTTCAGTCTAGATGTTCTTTGCATCACTTTGACAGTAACTGAATAGTTTACTAAGCTCTGACTATCTTTGGTCTCTGATTTCCCTCCATATTCCCCCTGATTTCATGATTCTGAAACAGAAACTGATCAGGTCACACTGACTGAGTGGCTGTACTAGGTCAAATGCAGCAAGACACAAAGAAGATTTGAGTCTAGGGAGCCCAGCTCTGGAATCTCAGGTTGCTACTTTAAAGCTGCAAACATTTGGGAATGTTAACAACTTTCTGAGTGCTCAAAGGTTTCCACTGTCAGAAATTCTTTTGTGTAAGTGAAGCAAGATTCCATTTGGTAACACTGATGATATTGAGAACAGAAGATTGTGATTTCATATTCACTGGATCTTTTACTACAAAGGTGCCTGGTATATACTGGGCATTCAATAAATGTTGAATGAATAAAAACATTTACTTATTCTTAGATTAATGCTTTATTTTGTCCTTGAATTTCCTTCTGAATCTTTTTTTGCTTTGCAAATTATATCCTATAGTTTAAAATCTTGCGTTATTGAAATGTACATTGCCTACATTTCTGATTAGGATTAAGGGTCTCTTCTTTGAACGCATATTATTTCCATTTTGCTACTGTAATTAAATCCTGATGTTACTTTTATCTGTAGGTATATTTTTAATTTTCCATTTCTACCACTGAATATGACTCCTGGACTGTGGGAAGTACTCAGTAAATATTTTCAAATGACATGTGTGATTCCTTTGAATTGTACTTGTTGAGTCATATAACCATAGTTTGCTTGTGCTTCTTAGATATGCTTTTCCTAGTAAGGGACCCAGAATTCCTCAAGGAAGTAGTTTTGTTCTTTTTTTTTTTTTTTCTGTGTTTTGTTTTGTTTTGTTGACAACCCAGCTGGATCAAAATGGCCAGAGAGAAGTGAGACAGGGAAAAGAACAAAGTCTTGTTAAGAGGAATTAATTGCTACCTCACTTCTGTGGGCAACAAGACCACCTTATATGGTACTGGACACACGTCAGTGTGGTCCTCAGAGGAACAAGGAAACTGAAGATTTTTCTGCTATTTTTCTATCTTAATTTGACGTCACAAAAGTCATCATTGAGGCAAAAAAAAAAGTTATTCAAGGAAAGTGTCACAGCCTGTGTGAGGAACAGACATGCTGAGTGCTGGGGAGGTGAGGAGCTCAGCTGTCATGTAGCAGGTATCTAATCGCCCCACACAAACACCTGTACAGAAACAGGCCAGGGAGCAAGGCGCTCGGGGGGGGAGTTCCAATGGTTCAAATAGGTAATGTCTTCCTTACCTTGTCACTTCTACTTTGTCTTCTCTCTATCTTGCATTCCCTTAGGTCACCCACTGGAGCTTCTGTGGAAAATCTTCTTCATGCCCATAATCCCACAGTATTGCCCCGGCATCTGAATTTTGTCCTCAGCATATTTGATTTTCATTGAGTTTTTTTTAGAATCCTGTTTTCAGTTAGATATGAAAAGAGAAATTTGATATCTTAGCCAAATCAAAATGAATTATTAAAAACTAACTATTAAGAATTTATCTCAGATTTCAGAAGAATATGAACTTTGACAGCAAACGTAGATCCTCATATTTCAGCATTTTCATCTGCAGCAGTAACATTCCTGCTTTTATATGGCTGTTGAGAGTGTAAAATGTAGAACATATGTTATCTGAAATAAGGAGTCTAGGATGGCAGAATAAAGAAACCATGTTTTATTTTGGATATAAGCTCTAGGACAAGTAAATGTTTCCACAGAGATTGATCTGGAAGCACCTTATCTGAGCACCTGAATTACACTTTGGTCATCACTTTATGAAATGAATCAATATGCTGTAGGAATTAGGATCCTGGAAACTTGGAAAAATCTGGGTAAGTTTGGTGGATTGTATCAAGCTCAAATTAGAGGTTGCGATATTGTCACTATCGTTATCCAAAATATTACTCTAGGAACAATAGAGCAAAGAAGATACAGAATCTCTTATTATTTTGTGAAAATGCAAAAGAACAAAACATTACCTTAAATATAATACTTTGTAAAGGAAATCTTAGGGAGAGTAATACTCCCAAATCTTAGGCATGAAATATAATTTTTTCGTGTTTTAGTCTCTTATCTTTAAGAAAGATGATCCTGGAATTTCACTAACCAGGGTGCTAGGTCCTGATCAGTCCATTAATGGATCATTAAGAGATGGGAATTGTGAAAGACAATGAATAAGCCCTCACCAGGTGTATGATATTCCATTAATGAAATTACAGAAGACAGGAGAAGGTGGGTCATTTGTGGGTGACTTCAAAAGTTTGTCAGTACTTTCAGAGAAAACATCCATAGGCCATTTAGTTTTTGACAGAGCAGAAATAATTTTGATGAAGAATTTCAAAGAATCTAGATGTGATCTCATTCCAGGAGATGCCAAAAGTTATAATTTAATGAGAGGAATTAAGTTAGTCACTCTATTGCCTGTGCTCAACCCCTCAATTCTGGTTTTGCTTTTATATATTTGTTGCTATTCTGTGAACATTCAGTAGACATGAACCATTTATTCTTTGATGTGTGATTTGCTTAAAATAAGAGAAGCATCTGAGCCCTTGCGATCTAGTTGTGGGTGACTTGTGTGGGTATAGACGGTCAAGAGCAGAATTCTTAATGTACGTGGCTTCCACAAGATGAGGCAGAGAGGTAAATCAGCAAGTTCTGCACAGAAATACAATTGATAGAGATCTCACACTACTTGGTTTTCTTGTTCACTCATGCTGTTTTAGAATTATTTTTAAATGCCACACAATTATGTGCAGCCTCAAAATTCGAACTGTAAGTGAAGAATTGGAGTTAAAAACTAGTGCATGGCCTCTTCCACTTTTTCTTCAAATGCTGTTTCACGGAGGAGTGCATTTCTTAGGGCTGTTGATTCTGGTATAGCTCACTGCATCTTAAATTGCTAAACCTCTGGTATTATTTTTTCTTTTTATTTCATCCATCACATTAGATAATGACTGTGTTCTGTGATAACCCAGACGGCACTGTGCTGACGTGGCTTCTCTCTTTCTATTTCTCTTATAGTGATTGCCTCATGACTCAGGTTTTAATTCACTCTGTTGTAGAAAAATTCATTTTCATCTGTTTGTCTTGGGGCACTCGGGATCAGCTATACCTTCTTCTATTTGGTTTTAATCTCTGAATTTGGTGAATAGCCTTTAGTAGATTCTTACCAACACATAAAATAGCAGTATGGTTTGAAAACGCTTTTAACCTTTGCTTTAACTGATGATTTGGCCATGTAAAGAGTTCTAGTTTCTTTTGTAAAACTTAAACTATTGTTAAAATGTGGTACCATGCTACATTGCAATATGTAAATATATTTTGTAATGCTAATTCCAGTTAAGCATGTCTGTCTTCTCACAATTTTATCATTTTTGTAAGGTCCAAATATTCAAAATTCTTTCCCCTGGTTTGATATATAGCATACATAATTGTTATGAATTCCAGATTCTTTATATTTCAATTATGTTGGATGATCCAGGCCTTATCCACTGTCTTTGTTTTCCATTTTCTTTGTTTTAAAGTTTAATGTAGCTCTTCTCTTCCATATAATTCTGCTTATGTTCAGTAATGCTGATTGTGAAAGAAAGGGAGCATAAGTGTACTTTCTCAGTGTGTATTTGCTAAGTAGGCAAACAGCTTTTGTTCCCATTTCTTTGTTTGCTGGTGCTTGTTGGCTCCATGTCCCCCTTGTCCTTTGAAGTCCTGCATGTCTCCGTTCTGAGTAAGTTCTGCATTCATGGCAAGACTAGGAGGATCAGACAATCATGCATAGGAAAAGAAAGCGCAATATGAGGAACCCTAATCTCTCCCTTTCCTCCCTTACTGATTATGAGAAGAATGGACAATTTGGAAAAGCGGTGTCTGTGCTCGGGGGGAAGTGAAGAATGGAACAATGTCTTCTTCCTTATAAAGTTATAATGCAAAAGCACCTTTGTAAATCACATATGACAAGAAAAACTCATACTTTTAGCTTTTGAAAACAGTCATATTTCAGGTATAATTAATGCTATGTAAATGTATTTTTTTTTGTAAAATTCTGAGATCTGTTGAGCAAATGAAAGGTTGAAATCATCTCATCACCCATAAAATCCTGATGTCCTTTGCAACCATCTGCTCTGCCCTCTCGCATCCTCAGCTGCACCTCTAACTTGTGTGTGCACACACGAGTCCACGTGTATACACTTGTGTTCTCGCATCTCATAGATGTTACTGAGTTTGTCCATAATCAAAGATAAGATTCATGAACCAAAAAAGATTGTGATAACTTCATCTTTATAAATAGTACAGTGAAATTTAGAACATTAACATCAGATCACGTTTACAAGGATGTCTTTTTAAAGTAGGTGATCTTACACTGAATTTTGCATGATAAATAATTTTAGCTCAATAGGCATAAGAAAAAGAGGGTTTTATGGATAATCAATCAAATGTGCAGAAAATTTAATTATTGTGAAATAGCATGATGTGATAAACTATCAGTAGGAGCAAAGTTGACCCCAAGTGTCTCAGGAGTGACACAGATAACAGACAGTAGAAGATCAGGGATAATGCAAAAGTGATCATAGAGGGTCATAAGTAGTCTATGAAAGTGTCTGTAATTAATGTTGAATTTACTCAATATTTTAGCAATGGTTGATATAATGAGAATCTCTCTTTTGTTCTCGTTTTTTAAATCTTAATTAGTTAATCCATTCTGTGTTCTAACAAGCACAGGAATAACAATATGCCATCTGGGAACTTTAACTTAGGAAATAATTTTCTGTAATAATTGCAAATTTGATTTAAATGTCACTTTTTATGACATTTTATGAAATGTGGAATGAAATATGTATGAAATCTTTGCAAAAAGCAGAAATCAGGAAAGTGAACAAGGGAAATATGAAACCTATTTACTGGGGTGGTGTCATTACATATTTTCTCAGCCTGAACTGAAATAGATACTTTGTAACACGTGGACCATGAGGCTAGACATGGTGACACACACCTGTAATCGATGCATTCCTGAAGGCACAGACAAGCGAATGATAGGTTGGAGTGCACATAATTAACAGTGTCTTATTTAGACACCCTGTCTCAAAACAAAAAATGAAAGGAGCTAGAGATATAGCTCAGTCAGAAGGATCACATCTCCATTCCCCAAACTCTCCACCACCAGCAAATAGAGGTCGTGAAACATGCAGAATGGTTTAGAAATAGACAAATATGATTCATTTCATGTATCAAGGTCAGCTGTATGCAGAGAAGTAGAAGAATCCTGCTAACCTCTTCTTTTGTATCACTGATGCTATATTATTTTCTGTAGTTTATAATTTATAAAATGAAAACCAAGAAAAATCAAGTAACTACATGTGAAAGATGGTAAGCAGCAAATAAGCTTTATGTAATTTTATTTCCTCTCTTTAACATCTAAGGTGAATTGGTAACTTGATGGGCTTGGAAGCTACTCAAGAGATTACTAAAGAACGCTTCTGGGTGTATCTGAGTGACCCATAGCAATGTCACCTTGGAGTCTATAGCTGGTTCTCTTTCTCTGTCTCTCTCTTTCTCTCTCTCTGTGTCTCTCTGTGTCTATCACTTTCTCTCTCTCTCTCTCTCTCTCTCTCTCTCGCTCTCTCTCTCCCTATCTCTATCTCTCTTTTCTTCACTTGCCAGCCTCCATGAATTCAGTAATTTTCTTCTGTGAAGACCCTCTACCATAATGTTTCTACCTTGAAGCCGTCTGACCATGAACTGGTTCCCCTGTAACTGTGAACTAAATACACCATTTCCTTCTTGAAATTGTATGAGATCCTTGATCCTAGCAGCAGGAAAGCTAATATTCTCCCACAGACCAGAAGACATATCCCCTTATTTATGAACACTCTTCAACTCTGTAACTTCAAACAAAATATTTCTAAATATCTTGTTACTTGTGCAAGAAAATATTAGTTTCAAGACTTACTTCACTTGTATCACCCTACATCACAATATCTTCCATATTTCTAAGTAATGGGCCAATCACATCCTTGTATGAACAAATGTAAACTTTTCATATGAATGGCAGCAGTGGGAATACGTGCAGACGTAAATGTAAGATACACTTAAGCATTATCTCTTAGCCTTAAGCAATGCCAGTTTTCCATTTATTTTCATAACAAAATTTATCCAGTGAATTTTTATATGCCCATAATATATTTCTATATTTAATCTACTATTGCTTTAAACCCCAAATGCCACAGAAATTTTCATAGTATAATTACTATGCTTCCAACTTCAGTAGTTATATCTCTCTTTTTGTGGTCTTAATCACTTTGACTTTGAGTCCTTCTCCACTCATAGATTCTGAAAAACAGCCTTGCTTGAACACCCTCCATTTTCTGTTAATTCCTTTTCTTCCTTGTAATTTCTTGAGCTAAAAGATCACTGCATATAGGAACATTTTGGGGTTTTCTGCTGAAGCCCACTAACTCCTCTCCTGTGTTATAATTTTTCCTCAGGTGATTTCATGGGGCCTCAGGATTTTCATAACTTTTCTGCATGAATTATTCCAATATTTTAACTTAGGTTTCTGCCTCTTTCTAGAACAGGATATATATATATATATCCTGTTCTTCATCACAATTTACCCAGTTGCTCAAGTAAAATCCTGTCCATTCTATGCCCCTTTTTCTCCTATGCATTGCCTGTATACATATATGTATGCCTAATGTTAATAAATATGCTCTCAAAATGAAGTCAGTCTATGAATGATTTTCCTATCAGTGGCATTTTCCTTGGACCATGACCACATTAACTCTGACCAGGATTACTACATAAGTCTTAGTTAGTCTCCTTGAATTTTAAATGTTTCCTCCCACTAAATCATTTTTGGTCACATTTTATTTTTATTTTAAAGATAATAAAACCCAACAAAACAAGAACAAAGCCAATTAGAACAACACAGTGAAATGGGTACAGAACTTCAAAGCAGGACACCAGGAAAGCAAGAATGGCTGCCACAGTGTACCTTGCTATCTTCACAATAGTTGTCCGTTCCATCAGGTAGAGCAAAATCAAACCAAAACCAAAACACAATGAAACCAATCAAAATAGAACATCTAATAAAGCAAAACAATTAATCAGAACAAAGAAAAACAGTGAAAACAGTATTTGACTTCAAAGACAAGATAGAAGGAAATCCCCATAATTACTATATTGCAAACTGTCATCCTCCAGAGATGCTCAGACCACTGGTCCCAGCCCTGCAAAATTAACCAAACAATATAAGCATTTAGTTGCTCTACGTATCTTAGTTGCTCTCGGTTCAGACTTTCCTCCCAACCATCCTGTTTTTGGGGGGGTTACAGACGGTGTTCAATTCTCAGCCCACATGCTGGAAGGCTCATGGGAGGTTCTATTTGACTTTCTCTCATTGAAACCCACGCGGTTTGTGCTCCTTACAAGGAAGGCTGACTGGTTGATTTCTTGGTTGGTCCCTCAAGTCCCAGCATAGCCGAGTCTCTCAGGAGATGCTGACTTTTCTCCTAAACCATTTTATATGAAGCAGTAAGAATGTAATTGGGAAAGTATAAATTTTTTATTTTTCTCCTTAATTTTTAAAAAATATCCTCATTAAACTTGCACTAAAATTCAAACTCATAACCATGGGCAATAAGGGTGAACAAACTGTTCCCTAAATATTTATCACACATTTGCACTAAGGTTCATTCTTCACAGGGTTGACTCATTTTGTACAGGCTGGCTTGCCCAGGACAATGATGACAATCTTAAATAAAATGTCCAGTTCTAGCTTTTCTCTAAATTATGATCCTATGTGACTCTGGCAATCTCTCATGATGCTATCTCTGAATGTATATATTGAATAACTCTATTCCAATAAAGTAACACCTCTGTGAGAACAGAATCATCATAATATCCATGATACACCAATGCTTGTTAGTTCTTACATATCAGATAAATATAAGTAAATTAACACATGCAACTTTATTGGAACTGTGTCAGACACATTGTGAATACCAGATAGGTAGATGATTATCGTTCATTTTTTATCAGATTTTATTAATTGAATGATTGCATAAATGGAATAAAATATTTTCTTATTTTTTTTCCTTTGAAAAGCAAAATAAAAAAGAATACAAATGATACAGAATTTCAAAAAAATAGTCAGGGGCCTGGGGATTTAGCTCAGCAGCATAAGCGCTTGCCTGGCAAATGTGAGGTTGTGAGTTTGATTCCCAGTACTGGAAAAAAAAAAAAAAAGCAAAAAAAAAAAAAATTCAGAAATTAACACATACATTGCATATGGTTATTTTAGAATTGGTTGTTCAGATTACAAGATCTACACACAAAAATAATCGAACAATGACAGCACAAACTGTTCTTTTTGATGAACTAACAGAGGTTAATAGTATAGGTATCTATCCTGCATACAAATACATACATATCTTTATATATGTTTACCAACATACTTTTTTCCTTTCTTCCTTTTCTCCTTTCCCCATCCCAGTTGTTCCTTCCTTTTTATCATATTCTTTCCCTTTCATTATTACAATATCTATTGTACACTTTGGATCTTATTACTCTTTCAGCCTTTTGTGTTTTATTATTTTTTATACTAGGGAGACAATACAATATTTATAAATGTGAGTTTGATTTATTAAATTTATAAGTATGGTCTTATTTGCCTCTATTTACTATAAAGCCTCAAGATTATCTTTTCTATAGCTGGGTGGTACTCCATTGTATAAAAATACCACATCTTTTTTATTCATTCTGTTGTTGTTGGGCGAGATTTAGCTATTACATGTTGTACTGCTATAAATAGGGTTGCACATATATCACTCTGGAATGATATTTTCATTTATTCTGGGAACGTACCCAGAAGGGGCATGGTTAGATTGAAAGGAGCTTCCAATCCTAGTTTTTTGAGGAATCTCCACATTGATTTCCACAATGGTTGCACCAACCTATACTCCCACCAGCCAGTGGAGAAGTTTACTTTTTCCTTACAGCCCTGTCAACATTTGTTATCAGTTAGTTCTTGGTGGCATCCATTCCTTCTGGAGTGAGATGTAATTGCAAGGTTTTTTAAATTTGCATTTCTCAAATGACCAGTGATGTTGAATACATCCTCATGTATTTATTTGCCCTTTGTGTTTCTTCATCTGAGAAATGTTTGTTCATCTCAGGTGCCTAGTTTTAGATTGGGTCTTTGAATTTGATGGGTGTGATGTTTTTACTATTTTCAGTTTCTCCATTTGAATATGAAAGTCATAACCCAGATAGTTTTTGACACTCTGTGATGTTTGATACATTTTGTCAACTTGAAAAGTTTAGAGTTTAGCTAAGTGACTCGGCATGAAGCTAGGGTTCTTATATTGTAAATGTCCTGAGCCTCTGCGAGAGCTCAGGTAGTGTGAGTGCTCTACCCATCCTGAGGGGTTGGTAACCCATCCACAATGTAAGGGAGAGGAAGAGGATTGTCCCCTTCCCCTTTTGCTCTTTCTGCTTTTGCTGACTACTGCTGCCTTGAAGTGTTGCCCTTGTCATGACACCCTGCTTTGGAGCCTGCTGATTATTGGCTATAACCTCTACAAACTGTGAGCTAAATATTTTCCTTTTGAGTGTCAAGTGTTTTGTCTCAACAGTGAGAGAAAAGTAACCATGACACAAACCAAATATATTATTAATTTATTCTTTAAAATAGGATGGTGAAAATTTTTAGATATTTGTTTATTTTCTATCTTCTTTCCCCTACTAAATGTTAATTGTAGCAGCACATTAGATATGAATCACAGGATGTATAAGGAGAAAAAAGTTATTGTCAAAATGCCTTCAAATTTCTTATTTCTAAGATAAGTGTCTTTTCAACTTGATCTCCTACAAGTTATATAATGTAATAAACACACACCAGAGGTTTTGAGGAAAAATTATCATCATCATATAACTGACACATTCCATTTATTTGTCCTCTCTGTCCTTTTCTGTAACAATATACTAAGAATATGGATGTGTGTGATATAGCATAATATGAATATATATGCAAATACATAAATATAAATATATATTTGATTAGATGATGTATGCAAATATAGTTGAGTTGAATTGTACCACTGGTATTTAGAATACAGGTTGCATGGAAAACATAAATTTCTACAAATAGCTCTGCCTGTTACTTGTTATAAGGTATTGTTTGTTCTTTCATGTAAAAACCATACATACTGCTAATTGCATTATGATCTGTAACCTTTTCTTATTTATCCTCACACCACTTATATCTAATGCAAAGATTTTATATTACTGTATACAATGAATAATTGTTGAGTTACAAGCACAAATTTCTGAATGGAATACTTTATATATGTTTTTAAAAATTAAAGACCAAAACCTTGCTATTGAACATTATTAGTGTTCAGGGCAGAAGGCTAGCCATTGTAAAGAATACAAAGATTAATGGTATGCCTTCTTTTCTTCAGTGCCTGTATTGAGGAGACAAAAGTGCTTCCACAAAGAGGATTCTAGTGTAAAATGTCCCGTGATTTCTGCTATGATAAAAGTGAAGTTTTACAGGAACACACTGAAAGGAAATATTGAATGCAGTTGGAAGGAATTCAAAATCATACTGAAAGGAAGTACAGGTTAAATTGGCCCTTTTTATTTATATCTAAATGAGTTTTGATAGCAGAACAGGCAAAAAAATAATGTAAATGTATGTGGTGTTTCAAAATTTGTTGGAAACCTGGAGTTTTTAAGTATAAAGTGTATTGATCTGTACTGGAAAGATGGGGACTTGTCAAAGAGAGTGGGAAACAGGATGCTATTCCTGAAAACCAGGACAAGTGTGACTTTAGAACAGTACTGTTTTACTGTGCTTTAACCCTGGGAATAAGTGAACCACCCCAAAGTGGCATTGGTTAAGGTTCCCTTATACACATGATGCTAAAATCTTTACTATGAGCCTGGTATTCAACCAGGACCAGATCCATTTATAAAGGGTCCAAGAATTCCCTGATGTAATATACTTACCAAATAATGCAGTAATTAAATGATATAAAGTCCAT
Source organism: Hydrochoerus hydrochaeris (assembly GCA_004027455.1). Taxonomy (NCBI): domain Eukaryota; kingdom Metazoa; phylum Chordata; class Mammalia; order Rodentia; family Hydrochaeridae; genus Hydrochoerus; species Hydrochoerus hydrochaeris. The sequence goes on from PVLA01003896.1 coordinate 47,796, forward strand.
ATTAGAATTCTCCCTAAAAGATTACTTATAGTAACTCTATACCTTAAGCACTCATAGCTTCCTTATTCTGTGCTATGAATGTTATTCTTGGTCAAATTTCCTCACTTGCTAATGGTTCATCTTGCCTTCAGTTTTACTTAGAAAGCATAGATGTTCTAATTGTGATCTGGGAAGATGTACTAGTTAGCTTTGCCATTACTGACACACAATTCATGACTCCCACAGTTTGAAGGACAGGTTTAATTTGGCTTATGGTTTCATGGAATTCAGTCCATGGTAGGCTGATCTGAAGGTAAGAACGTCATGGCAGAAGGGCAAGGAAGAGCAAAGATCCTTCATTCATGGAGGTAGGTAGCAGAGCAGGGGAACAGCATTAGGGAGTAAGGATCACATCTGGTGCCACAATCATGCTTTCTTGTCTCACACAGAGCTGCTTTATCGGTTCCTTGGGTGGATTTGAGACCAATCAAGTTGATGTAACTAAGATTAAATATTGTAGATGTATCAGAAATAATAGCTGTTTTTTTAACATTCTGAATCTCTAAAAAAGATGTTTTCACAATTTTTACCTTAATAAGATTTTGTACAACAAAGTATTATTGTTCATTGCAAGGCATGGAGAAACTATTGAAAACTATCACAAATTAAAAACAAAATCACTAAGAAAGGTCTAAGAAGTAAAAACAGGGAAAGTAGGATGGCAGGTTAGAAGAAGCTTTTAGACATGAATTGTTCTATGATATGTATCCAAAAGCAGCAAGTATATGGCTCTGTGAGGAGACAAGCACACTGAGAACCACAGGACCAAATCTTGAGATTGTGAGCAATCCTAACTAGACAGAATCCAGAGCACTGGGTCAAAAGGATAGGAGGATCCCTCCCACCTGTGGAGCAGTAATAGAAAGGCACAGCATTCTTCTTTGAGCCGTGTTTTGGGTTTGTTTGGGTTTAGAACAGAGACACAGCCAGTGCAGAGAATAGAAATGAATATAGATAAATAAAGTAAAGGTAGGTAAACCATTTTAAAAGAACCCATACTTTGCACCATAGGGCAAATAGGACATGGATTTGATTAAAACTGAGGTGGAGAGTCTTCTTGTGTAACTCTGTCTACACATGGGAAACCACTATATTTTCTATAACTCCAAGAAATCACTGAATGGCACAAGGAAAATTGTTACTGGTACATATATTATATTACATATAATGCAATATATATATATATATATATATATATATATATATATATATATATTCATTCCAGGCCCTGGAAAAGGTGATTGTGATGATAGTCTAAAATCATGAGCATAACAGTGAAATCCCCCCACTCTGGCTCATGACAGACAGAACTATTGGGTGGGAGAATAGTTCCAGGTGCAGGCAGACAGTGCAGAACAGTAGGAGTCTGAGCACAGTAGTGGACAATCAGTGCAGCCACCCCAGATTCTGCAGCATGAGGATAGTTGAGCCTGGGGCAGGGCCTGCAAGAACCAGCAGAAGGCTGGGCATTGGCAGCCCCTAACACACATTCTTTGTGAACACATGCCTATTCCAGTCTTCTGGGAGGTGCTCAGAGAGAAAGAAGTACACAGTCAATGGTCAGGATCCAGGAGCATGACCTGGAATTTTATGTATTTTGTATTACCCTCCATACTTACCTACAGATGGTGAAAGTGGTATATTCCACAATAAAGCTAAATCTTCTTGCCCTCTCATTCTCACATGTGGAAAATCTTAAAATCTGTTAGTGGAAATTAACTCAACCACTAGGCAACTTGCCCATTTCCAGCCACAAGTATGCAATCACAGAAAATTTTATCTCTGAGCTCCACAAGCTCTATAACAATTGTCCTAGTTGAACTGAGGCTGAAGTGTACTGTTATGGGTTGTGTTTAAAGATCTCCCCAAAGCCTCATGTGATCATGGGGAGTGGATTTTTCAAAGGCGGCTGAGTCCAGAATTTGTCAGTGTTTCATTGTCCAGCGCTGGAATTGGTGGTATGCGTGCTGTACATGCCCAGGGACAGGTAGATTGCATACAGCAAGAGAGGGAAAGAGTCCTGCCTCTCTTCTTTCACTTTTTTGCTCTTGGGACTTCTGATATCTGCTACAGCTGCCATGTTGCCCCTCAGCCATTCCACCCTGCCTTGGAGCCAGCTGATTATGGGCAGAAACTTCCAAAAGTGTAAGCTAAAGAAACTTTTCCTTCCTTCATTTTGGGCATCAATTATTTTGTCTCAGACATGAAAGGAAAAGAATTAAGAAAAAATTGGTACCAGGAGATTGGCGTCATTGCTGTGGTACTGCCTGGCCACATGGCTTAAGAGGCTTGGGAGTTAATTTGGAAAAATTTTGAGAGACTGGTAAAAAAGGCAGTGCCTGACAGTGTAAACTATTTTATAGACTCTAGTCAAAGCCTGGAAAATCAGAATATTAATGGAAAGATGAAGCTCAAGAGGCATCTTTTGAGAAGGACTGCGTTGAATGCTGGATTCCAGGTAGTATATTGTACTTTGGCTGAAAGTTTTTCTGCATTTTGTTTGGATGGCAGAAAAATTTCTGTGCAGTCTAGTGTTGGGATGGCTTCTTATGAGAGATTTTGAGCAGATCTATACTGGAAATTCAGAGAAAGAGACAATAGAATAATTTGAAGCATTTGGCCAGATGGAAGGCCCTAGTGGCACTGTGGGTGGTAAAGATGAAACAGAAGAGTGTGGTTGTTTAGAACAGGACAATGGAAAAATGAACTGAAGTCTTTCACCTAAAGGGAAGAGTATGTTTGAATTGCAGGAGATTCTTATTTTTTAGTCTGGCCATGCCATGTTAAAAGTTAATGGGAAGCAAGGACTGTGATTGTAAGCATTGTTTTAATATGATTTTAATGTCATTTTACATTTGCAACAAGGTTAATTAATCAAAGTATTGTGTTTTAATCTTGAACTTTGGTCACCCTTTGAATAGTTTGCTTTTGGTACAAGAATAAGTGTAAAAAGAGTTGTGTATATGTCATCATTAATATTAATCCGAATAGACCAAAGCATAGTAACTTTTTGCAAATCTACCATGAAAGCCGATAGTTTGAGGAAATGTGTGTGGTTCTCAAATTGACCATGGGTGGATTGTTGTGGATTGGCAACTGGTGATCAACTAAAACACAAGCTGAACTGAATCAGGATGGTGCTGAGCATGGATGGCCCACTTGAGGATTGTTGCCAGCATAAAAGGGGATCTGGAAAAGAAGGGTAGCATTGCGAGTTCTACTAAATGTTGTTGTTCATGAACTCAGCTGTCTCATGGGAGGAGCTTGGGACCCTGTTGTTGAGAACAATTACGGTTCACTTAGGGGCAGCTCTGGTCCTTACTTTGACCATTGCTTCCTGGCTCTGGAGGGGAAGATGTGTGCCGTTTAATCTCCAGGAGAAGTTTGTCACACTGGCTTCCTGATACGTCCTCAGCTGTTCTCACTGTCAGGGGAGCCCAGGACCTCATTGTCATGGAGGGTGACTATGGTACTTTTCAGGGGAGCCCTGGTCCTTATTTTAAGTTTTGCTTCATAGCTCTAGTATAGAATGCTTGGCCTGCCGGCGCAGCTCCTTTATCCTGCTGGCATATACTTTCTCAATTTCCAGCTCTGACCTTTGGGCCTTGCCAGTGAAGATCCATGTAATGGACTTGCGTGAGCCAATGTCATGGGCTCTAGATCTTCAGCTGAACTCATGCAGGTTATTGCCATGGGATCCAGACCCTCAGCTGGATTTTCCAAGTCTTTAGTGTTGTGGACAGATTTATTGCACTTTCTTTGTGGTTGAGTCCTTGGGTGACCATTATAAATAACACTACAAATTATGTGTCCTGTATGTAATTATTCTCCTTGAAATTCCTAAATACAACATGTGCATAGTCTAATTTAGATGCTATTATAAATATCATCACAGGAGGCACTTTGGTCTGGGTCTTATTTTTTTTTTTAAGTTTTATAGAACTTTCCTTGTGCTTGCACGATGTTACAAGTACTAGTCATTACTTTTACTTGTATAGTAACTTGCACTATCATACTATTTTTGCCTTAGCTTCATTTCTTGTTGCTGAGACAGCATACCCAACACCCAAAATTAAAGGGGCAAGGTTTATTGCAGCTCACAATTTGCAGTGGTTTCAGTTCATAGCAGCTGACTCCAGTGCATAGTGTCATGACAGCGGGGCATCAGAAAGGAGAGAAAGTTCATGGCAGGCAGAAGATAGAGAAGCAGCAATGTAGCAAAGAGATAGCAACAGACCTAACTTCTTTCTGTTCCTTTATATTAACCCCTTTATATCATATTAAAGCTACCCACCTTTTGGGTGGTGCCTCCCACACCCAGGGTCTTCACATTATCCACACCCAGAAATATGCCAAGCCCATCAGTGGGCTAATTTAGTAATCACATAACCATAATCTCAGCATCACAAACCTTAAATACAGCCACCTCTGAAAAGCTCCACCTATGACCACAAGACAGTTTAGGGGGACATGTATACAAAAGCCACAAGAATTTTCTCACATTATTTTATGGGGCTTGCTAAATTAGTATTTCTCTTAGGTCAGTACTTAAAATCAATCTTCCTGCATCTTTTTTCATTTTCCATTTGCATTCCTTCCCCAATTCTTTTACTTTTCACCATTTTTTTTTATTTTAAAAAAAAGCAAAACAAAAAAGGATAGAAATAATACAGAATTTCAAAAAATACTTGTGAGAAATCAACACTAGTTAATATATTGCATTTTGCTGTCTTAGAAGTAGTTGTTCAGGTTACACGATGTAGGCATAGAAAATGACCATTCAAATGATTACAGCACTAACTGTTCTTTGATGAACTAACAGAGAATTAGCAGTATAGTTATCTACCTTGCACAAATATACATCCACACAGTTATATGTGTACACCTACATACATATAGTCTTTTCCATTCTTCTATTTCTCCTTTTCCCTATCCAGTTGTTCTTTCCTTTGACTCATCTTTGAAAGTATCGTATTGACTCCATAGTGTAAAAATAAATAATAACAATAAAAACTGAAAGAGTAGGAAGATCTAAAATGTGCAATACATATTGCAATAATGAAAGGGGGAAAAGTCCCCATTTCTTTTCTACATCAACTCTCAAATACTCTCAAGGCTCCACTCCCTTCCTCTTTTTTTTTGTAAGTATATACTATAATTAAAAAGTATATTTCCCATGACTTTTATTTTTATTGTGTACACATGGTATATATGGGAAAATGCAACATTGTATAATGTAAATTATTACTTTTGATTTTACGGGTCTAACAATACACTGTCAGCTCTTCCATCAGCACAGGTTATCAATTGGGCCTCTTAACATTGGTTTTTTCCAGTTTATTTGGATCACATCTCTATAAAGCATCCTCACATCCTTCCTTTTCTTTTATCATTTTTTCCATCTCAACACACAACCTCTCAAGTCTCCTCTCAGTCCTTTATTGACTCTGGATATAAAAATAATATTACTGTAATATGTTTTTCACTTGTGGGCTTATGTTACTCTGACTGTTGGTCTCTCATTCATTTTTCTCAAATTTTGGGGGGTTTTCTTTCTATTACTATCCCTAGGAATAAGCATATTATTTAGCCATAAAGATAATTAGATCACATCATTTCTTGTAAAATGGATAGAATTTGGGATCACAATGTGAAATGAGTAAGTCAGACAAAGAAAGTTAAATATTGCATGTTTTATGTGAGAGATCTGAAACATGAATGAATGAATGACAGGAGAGATGACAGGGAAATGCAAGGCAGATATTTTAGCAATTGACAGGTGATTAGTGGAAAGGAAAGGAAAGGAAAGGAAAGGAAAGGAAAGGAAAGGAAAGGAAAGGAAAGGAAAGGAAAGGAAAGGGACGGAAAAAGGGGTAAAGAGACTGACAATAATCCAGGTATTCATGTAGATGTACCAATGCCTCAAAATAAACATTGTCATGTATTACACACACACACACACACACACACACACTAAAAAAGACATTAACAATAGCTGATGTACAGAAAGGAAGCAGAAACAAAATCATTTTATTGTTTCAAAGACATAGTTTGAAAAGCGGAGGAATGTAACAAATTAGCACAAATTTCAATGAAATATCTTCATATACAAATCTTCAGATTCTCTCATAATTGAATTATGAGGATATTGCCTTATTTTTAATTTCATATATATTTATGGTCATATTAATATGAAATTAATCAACTGCTTATTAAGAATTTGTTTTTTGGGGTAAGTTTATATGTCTTTCTTTAATTTAGTGTAATATTTTTGGGATTTATCTATTGTGTGATAAATATTAATAGTTTGTCATTTGTATTATTTATTTGGGTTCGTCTATATTTATTTTTTTTTTCTTTTTCATACAGGGTCTCACTATGTGTGTCAGTCTGGCCTTGGGCTCACTTTGTAGCCCAGGCTGACCTTGAATTTGCAAGGATCCACCTGCCCCAGCCTCTCAGGTGCTGAGATTATAGGAGCATGCCACGATGCCTGGCTTATGTTTATTCTTTTGCCTATCAAAGCATGCTTTACTATGAGTAAAAGCATTATGAATAAACATATACTAAAGCATTGCTTAAAAATGGAATATATGCTGAGAAATATACCATTTGGTAATTTCATCATTGTGTAAATATTAGAATGTAATAGCTAAAGCCCAGATAGAATAGCCTAGAAAACAGGTGGGCTATATGGTGTAACCTACTGAAACTAGGCTGCAAACCTATAGAGAGTGTTGATGTACTGGATTCTATGTGAAATTCGAACATGGTGAGTATTTGTACAGCTAAACATATCATACTGAAGAAGTACATAAAAGTTAAACTTTAGTACAACTGAGTAAGAGGTTTACTATAAAAGGAGGTTGCCTGGCAGGACACTACTGTGGGTAAGCTGTTGTCAGAATGGTGAGTGTACGTGAAGACCCAGGATATTATTGCATACCACTGTTGACTGGATAAACACTAAGTTTAGGCATCACTGAAGCTTTTAAATCTTACTTGTATTAGTGCTTGTTTGCAGTGCACAATGTTTGCATTCCTTGTGTGGAGCTGGATGCATACTTACTGCCTCTCAGTTCCGTGTCGCGTCCCCTTTTGCTTACCTCTGCACACCCCAGCCCTATCTCTCAGTTCCGTGTCGCGTCCCCTTTTGCTTACCTCTGCACACCCCAGCTCTATCTTTTGGTACCCTTTCCATAGAAGAAGGACCTGTCTCCCTGTTTCCTATTACTTTTAAATTTGCTCTTTATTTATATATTTGGGGTTTTTCACATGAGAAACCATGTGATATTCAAGCTCATGTGTCTGATTTCTGTTAAACTTAGGGCTCAATGTGTAACCATGTTTCTACAAATGACTCGAGTCTATTCCATTTAATATTCCATTGTGGATAAATCTTCACTTAAATTTTTTTAAAAAATATTTCTTCATACAATATAACCTTAGTTTTCAAGAAACTTTTTTTGTTGTTTTTTTTTGTTTTGATTCATTTATAATGATATCTAACTTTATAGAAACCTTGTGCAGCTCTCCAAAATTTTTTTTCTGTTTATAACCAAATTCTGTAAACTTTGCCTACATTTTAAGTTACCTTTGTTTGCAATTTTAAACTTTCTTGTTAAAAGCTAAGGCACAAACACACTCATTAGCCTCAGTCTACACGACATCAGGATCGTGAGTATGTCTGTCTTCCATGTTTACATCTTCTTCAACTGGGTGATCTTGGAGGGAAATAACACACATGGAAAATAAGGGTTACTCTGAATCTCTCCTCAGACCTGTCTGTGATGTTTTGTTGATTTTATTATTAATAAACAGAAAAATACACTATATATATATATATATATATATATATATATTACCCGGGATCCAACTCACAGCTTATGCTGCTGAGCTAAATCCCCAGCCCAAAACATATACTCTAAAAGAAGAAAATCACAATATACCAAATACACAAAGCAGGGAAATAGTTATTTATTATCAGTAACAAGCATGAGTTACTTTACCGAATTGCAAGTGCAGCACTTTTACAGGACAGGCAGCACAGCAGGTCTGTTGACATCACTTTCACCAAAAAGAAGTGGAGAGGAATTGCCATGAGGTACTAAGACAGCTAAAATATGGCTGGGTGATAGAAATTTTTCAGCACCACTGCAATTTTATGGGACCACCATCATTTGTCACTTATGCCATATTTTTGTATTGTTGTACACAATGTCACATTGTTCCTAAATGGAGAAATCTCTGTGCAAAATTTAAGTGCTTAAAATTCATTTACAAGTTTATATAAAAATGTTTTAATATTTCATTTTATTGTATTTTATTGGTACCTGGAATCAAACTCAGGACCTTGTACTTGCCAGCCAGATGCTTACACTGCTGAGCTATATTCCCACCCCTATTATTTTATTTAATTCTTATTAGTACATGGTTGCAGTACGTAATGGCTACATCCATTGTGGTGACTTGTACATGTATGTAACACACCTTCATTCTTTTTAAGAAACTGTCAATCTGTTGCATCAAACTTGTGTGCCATTTCAAAATTCTCAGGCAACATGACAGTTGAAGCTACTTTGCACACTTACAACACTTGGTGTTTACAATTGTTTTAGTATCTCAATGTGATTTTAATTTGCATTGTCTAAAGGTTAATGTTATACCTATTTTATCTCTATGTTTTATCTAATTTTAATGCCTTTGTTATAAGAAAACTATTTTGAGAGAGAGTTGGCTTTATGACTTTTTCTAATTATAAAGTACAGCAAACTTTATTAGATATCATTTCTGAGATTAATTCACAAAAGTTGTGACTTTCGTCGTGCTAGCAAACGCTGTTGCTTGCTGGCTTTGATGACAAGGTTGCCCTATTGGATGGGTCTATATGGCAAGGTGCCAAGACCCATGCCACTTTTGAGGTTCCTGGAGTGAAGTACTGCGAGAGGATGAAAAAATAAAGAAGAGACAAAAGCTGGGATCATGTGTAGCTCTTGCTTTCCTGATGGGAGGAAAGGTACTGTTCAACCACTGTAGCACCTTTGTTTATACACTCAAGAGGAAGATGTCAATTTCAACCCCACTGCCTAGCAACTTGTTTGCTTGGCTGGGCTAGACCCCTTGCTTTCTTGGAGCTGGAACAGCTTGTTTATGTGGCTTGTTTCGGCTGTCTGTATTTTCAGGACTGGTCTTGCTTTAACCCCACACATGTGATCATTCTCCAGCTTTGAAGGCTCCCTACAGCAAGGAAGTAGAGTGACCGTCAGTCAACAGCCCAGAAGAACTGCAGGACCTCAATACAATAGTCCATGGGGAACTGAGAGTTCCAAAGTACTTTTTAGTCTGGAGATTAAACTTTGATCTGTTGAATCTTCAGATGACATTCAGTCCTGGCCAATAGTCTGTGATCTTACCAAGTATGCTGATGAAGTAAAAAACAGGTTACCTGTGCCAGAATTACTAATCTCCGGAAACTGATGAAACAGAAGTTTATGTCTTTGTATCTGCTAAGTTTTGTGGTATTTGTTTTGCAGCAATGAGTAACTTATACAAGCATATTCTCCTTTAATTCTTCAAACATAGCTTTTCAAAACATGTGATGGATTCAATTTTGACCTCTCAGGTGGGCTTCTTATTATACTTTTGCTTCTTGAACATGACTTTATTTCATTTTCTTCACATTTTGAGTAGTATTTTATTATATGCAGTATCATGTGCTTAAGATACTACAGATATTCTATTTTCTTCCTATTCACATTGGCCCTAGTTAGGATATTTAGTTATTAAACAACCACATTTGATCTTATGAAATATTACCTTTTCCATTCAACAGGGTAAATCTATGGAAGCCGAATGTGATTCCTAAGCTCTACTGTGGGATGGCTTGATAGCATGTGACCTGCATGGCCATATCCATTAAAAAAAATATTAACCAGGGTTTTGCTGTATATAGCCCAGGCAGATCTCAAACACTTAGCAATCCTCCTGCCTCAGCCTCCAGAGGGCTGGGATTACAGCTGGCCTCACTCTCATATGCTTATTGTCTTGCACATCTTTTCAAAGTTTAGGTTTTGCCCTTGTTAGTGAGTTTGTAGAGAAAACTTTACAGTGATGTGTTGTCCTCCCTTTGAGATTTAGCTTTTCTGGTGCTCTGTCAGATTTCCGCCTCACCTCCTAGATGCATTGCTTCCCAGCACATTTTCAACCACTGCTCAAGTTGAAAACTTAGGAGGGATGGCACATGAACTTTGGGCCACAGGAGCAACTTTGATTCTTGTGCTCTGCCTTGCAAATTCCAAACACTTAAGTGGTACCAGTTGTCAGTCTGCCTGCTGATCTCACTGCCCTGTTTTTCCTGTGCTAAATTTTTCATGATACAGGAGACACAATTTCAGATGGAAAGCGAAGCTGGTTACAGCCGTCACCCCCACCATGCATGAGCTTCCCTGCTTTCAAAATATCATAATCTGTCTCCAATGTCTATATAAACTATTCTCTTATGTATAGAATTCTCATTTTTATTGTTATTTTTCCTCAAGGAGGCCGTCTGTTACCAGTTGCTTTGTCAGAATCTCAAAATGTTTTCTCCTATAACTTCTCCATCACTGTTTTGTTTATTCTGTTATGTGTTATGTCATGCTGTAATTTTTTTATTAATAGTTCTTATTTTCTCTTATAACATACTCAATACCTTAGCAGTTTTTATGTGTATATCTGGGAGAAAATTGTAAGTTTGAGTTGTTATTTTGGCAGGTTTTAAAGAGTTCAGCATGAAATATTCTTGGTTCACAGCTTTAAAACCGTTACTAGTTCACTGAGATATGAAATTCATACCTTTATTCCTGATTGTTGGTAATTCATTTTGATAACTACTTTCCCTCTTTTCATGGAAAAAATGTTCTCTTCACTTCTATTGAGAATTCTACTCAGCTTTTAAGGTAAATATTTACAAAAATACATTAAAAATTTTCAAATAAACATTTCTGCGAATTTTCAAGTGGATTGTTTCCTTTAATAAAATTATAGTTTTAGAGAATTGCATATTTGTAGTTTTTTTCTTTCCCAAATTTATAATTTATCTTACAATTTTAAGAGTCTCTTGTCCAGTAATTAATAGGGTGTTATTTTTATATGATTGTTTAAACATAGTATAGAAATGTGTCATAAAGTATAATTGTTTAAAACTCTGAAAGTTTAAACAATTCTCCACCTTTAATTTTCTTCATTATGCTTAATGATGCCTAGTCCATTCCAAAGGTAGTCAAAATATCTCACCCCTCATTCAATTCTGTGATTTGTACTTGATGACCTCCAGTCCCACCTCAGAAATCCCTGACTACTCCCCCCCACACAATGTTCACAATCGCAGCTCCTAGGCAGGTGGGAATTCATTTGTTCTCCAAATATTAAATATCCCATAATTTCCTAAAATTGGGAGTTGCAAAAGTAGCTGGATCACTTTTGCTATTCAGAAACAGTAATACACTTGAATATTATATCTTCTTCTCATGACTGTAATCACTCACTTAGTTTAGAAATCAATGATTGTTTTCTGGCTTTGCTTTGTTAATATCCTGATGAAAGGAATGCAGAAACCTCCCCAATATGTTTTATGGTCATGTTTATATTATTAGTTGTTTTACTATCCTAACTGAAGTCAGAGTAGAAGAAGGAAGCATAGAGAAATGGATTCCCTGTAATCTGTGCAAAAGTAAAAGGGAAACTTAGTGAATGTAAATTTGTTGTTCTTCACTCCAACAAAAAATCTCATTATACATATTAGTTGAAGATGAAAAAAATACTATATCTGTCTGTCTTCTTTAGGGAAAGGAATGTTCAGATCAGTTTTCCATTTTCATTCTGGTTATTTGCTTGTTTTGCTATTTAGGTATCTTTATCAGTAACAGTATCTATATACATTGTCATATGTATCATTTACAAATATTTTCTCTCATTCTCTGTATTTTCATTATGGAAATCACTTGACTGAGTTTTAGTCTGATGAAATCCCAGTTGAATATTTTTGGTTTTATTTCCAATAATTTAGTAGTCTCATCCAAAAAATCTTATGGGTGAAATAAGGCAGGCATTGAAAATAAAGAACCACATGATCTGAGTCATACATGGAATATGGAAGAGTTGATCTCACAAAAGCTGATAGTGAAATTGTAGTTATCAGAAGCTGGTGAGGATGAGCCAAAGTCCTAATTTATGGTTAGACAGGAATACAAGCATCTAGGCTGGCACAGCACAGAGGGATTGCTATAGATAACAGGCTAGCATTGTATATATCAAAAAAGCTAGGATAAAAAATCTGGACGGAAGAGCTGATAAATGATTGAGGAGCTATATTATCTTTTATGTAGCTTAAATATCACACTACGTGTGTGTGCTGAAAATCACATGGTACTTCATTAATATGTACAATTTTATCTTTTTATGTATTAGTTTAAAATTAAATGAAAAATAAATGGTATCTCCCCTGGGGATATAGAAAGAATAACAGTAAAAGTGATTCAAAGATAGAGCCGTTCTATTGGAATTCATAGAAACTTACTATGTCCATTAGGGCACTCTAGAGTACTGGGTAGATAGCAAAGCTATTGCATATACAGAAAAAGAAAGAAATTGTTGATAACCATATTAGAACAGCCATTTGTGTGAGGCCAGCATGCAGTTCTGACAGGCCAATTATGACAAGTGACATATTTATAAGGTGCCAATCTGTCAAGAAAATGGAGACTAAATTGGCTGTGGAATAATAGCTCGTAATTCCCTCTGCCATTTCTATTGACTGATGTGCTCCATTTTAACTTTTTTTTTTCACATACTTCAGCTGACTTGTGGATCCAGGAAGAGGTAAATGCCTCTGTAATCCAACAAGAGGGAAAAACTGACCAGCATTTACTGTTGCTCTTGGACCAGCCTTGGTGCTAGATTTGCTACAGATAAAACCTTTGCTAAGCATGATAACACCAGATCACATTCGTATCATCTCCGATGTAAAAATAATTTTAAAAATGCACATGTTGTCCAGAAATTTGACAAAATTATACAATTTAGAGGGGAAGGAATCAGTTATTTCTGCTGATGTTATTAGTCACATACCTTTGGCCCCTTATAGAACAACACAGGGCCAGTGGCTGAAACTTATCTTTTATGTGCTTACTTAAGTGGAAAATTAACATTGGAGAAATTGGAAAACTTTGATTTGAATCCACAATCCATAGAATATTATGAGTAAATTTACTTTGAGATTGAGACATAAACTATAGAAAATTTTTTGCCTCTTGTTAGAGGATTCCTTAATCTATGCAATATCTCTAATATTTGACAAAGAAGAATAGTCTAAGGATTGTGAAGGGAAAGGAAGAGAAAAGAAGGTAAGAGACAGGAAGGGAAGGGAAGAGAAGAGAAGGGAAAGGAAGGGAAAAGAAGGGAAGGGGAGGGAAGGGAAGGGAAGGGAAGGGAAGGGAAGGGAAGGGAAGGGAAGGGAAGGGAAGGGAACAAAGCAGAACAAAAGAATAGCTCTGGAGCACAGAGAAAATCTAGTGTACGAAGATAGATGGACTATTTCTTTGGCTCCTTTTATAACACCCATCCTTCCAAACCACATGTATATGTGCATCCATGCAACACATTAAAATAAAACATAATTTATGAATTGTAGGAGTAAGATTTTAGTATATGAGAAACAGCATTTTAAAAACTTTGTCACACATCTCCAGTCAGCTTGTAGTAGTTTACTGTTGCACTAACAAAGCATATACATGAAATAAAACATCCTAGAACTGACAATTACCTTTAGCGGAATAGTTAATGTGATCATTAGCCATTTTGAATCTTTAACAATGGGTTACTGAGATGCGATACTGAGTAATAGTTTCTTGTTCTTTGCTGTGTATTTCACAGTGATATTCTGATACACTGACAAGTGCTCTGTAAAATATTCCTAGTACCTAATTTTTAACTCTAAATGAATTGTAGACTTTTAAATGGGCAAAATTGTTGGTTGACGATGGTTCTTCATAAGGAAATAACTTTTTGATTTACTTGTTTCAACTTATATGTTTATTGTTTCAATACATTGTCGAGCTGGGGACATAGCACACTGGCACACGACCTGCCTGGGAAGCACAAGGTACTGACTTAAATCACAGGAACCAAAAATTGTTTGACAATTAATTACCTATTTTTTTTTAAAAAACAGGCATTCAATGTTGACAATGCACGTGACAATTTATTACATATAAAAATCTTTATAATGAGCAGGAAGAGGTTAACTAAAAAGGAAAGCTGAGGTGCGTGGACCGTGAGAGCAGAGTTTATCTGATTCATAATGAGGATGGCCATCTTACTCAGGGAGAAAATGTCTGTGTTCTGATTGTCCACAATGAGGGTTCCCAAAATGGTGTCCAAGAGTCTGAATTTACATATATTAAAAAATATAATAATGCTGACAAAGAAGGAAAAGTTTTTGTTAAGATTGTATTTTTCAAAAAGAGTACCACCCTATGCTCACTGCCTAAGGGCCCTCTGGCCAGCCCTTCTAGGTTAGACGGGTAAGCAGGACAAGGCTTTTGATTGGACCAGCAATGTCTTTACAGTTTAAAGGATTCTCCAGAAATCTGCCACGCAAGGTCAAAATGATCTATGTCACTGTGTGTCCCATATCTCCTACTTCCCTTCAGAGAGGAATTCTGTGACCTCGTTCTTGTAACATTTTAAACCCTTTCACAATAACTATGGGATTTGAATCTCCCCGTCACAAGCCAGGATCCAATAGCCTATAGAGGCAGAGCGCAGATCCACTAGAGGGTTTTGAAGATGGATAGAACAAAACTGCAGAAGAACCCTGACCCTCCACCTCCTTGAAGGAGTTCTGGGTTTCACTTGATGCTAACGACGCAGAAGCTAGGAATCCCCAGTGGGACTTGATAGAATGATAAATATCTAACTCTTGCTGCTAGGCGGATTGCAGGTGGGGGTCAGATTAATGGCTGTGACTCTCTCATAGTTGGGAGGGAACCGAGAGCCTGATGGAAATGTCAGTAGAGTTGTGTGTGTCTTGGGATCCTTTTTCGCTACAAGAGTGTACTCCTTGTGGGCTTGGAAGAATTCCTGAAAGAGTATTCACTGAACTCACACCTGAGCTACCCATGCCCAGTGTGACCGAACTGCCATACAAAACAGAAAAGCAGCAGGTTAATGCCCGTTTGTACGAGGCCCTGGAAGGATGTGCCCAGGGGCCCTTGGGTGAGTGACACTGCCCCTATGGAGAAGGAAATTAGACTCAGAAAGGACAATTGCCAACAGCAGCTCACCAGAGAAAAGGCTTCCAGGATCATGTCAGAGAGCACAAAGCTACCACCCATGAAGACGACATATTCCCACTTCTCTTGTCTAGGTTCAGACCTCACAGAGCTCAGACAGGACAAAAAGGACACGGATAAAATGTGAAGAACAGACACTCCATCTCCCAATCACTGTGCAGGATAGGGCAGGGCTGTCAGGGCCTGAGGCAGAGAATACACTGACATATAAAGAAGCTAGTTTAGATTTTTAATTTTTATAAAAGTTTGAGCATTCTAATTATTAGACTGATTTTTTACTTAAAGTGAATTGAAGGTAATGAACTAAGGGTGGTGAGGAAAGTCATAAAGTCCGTCCATTTATTCTTTTAATTAAACCAAGTAAAAGGGTTTTTCTTCTTTCAAATTTTAAGGAGACAGCAGAAGGCAAAAAACTGTTCTTAATTCTTGTCAGATAATACCTGAAAGACACATTACTCATGCATGCAATTATAGCAACTATGGTTAGAGTAATGGAGGGTCACAGATCACATCAATGTGAATGTCTCGTAGTGGGAGCAGCTAGCATGACGTGAGAGAAGTTTGATGCAAATAGAGTCACAACCAGACGAATGGGCCTGGAATCAGCACAAAGAAGAAATGGTCTTCCTGTGTATTGACATAGCCAGTTCAATGGAGCTCCATGTTTGGCTGTTATATCATGTATATAACATATATGTTATATGATAGAGATGTGACCCGTTGGTTCCCACAGCCAGCAACAGCTACCGCGGGGTCAGCCCTAAATGGTGGGCATCTCACATTTTTCTTCAGCACACGGCTACTTTACACATGGAAACTCTTTTTTTTAGTGAATGGTAAGATGGTTTAAAAAATTTTGTACTTTAAAAATGTTTCCTAGATTTCTGATATTGACATACTTACATAAATATTTAGGGATGTGGGATTTAGGTCAGGGGCACTGTGCCTTCCTGACAAGTCTGAGGTCCTGAGTTCAATTGCTGGTAGTTAAAAGTAATAAATAAATAAATTCTTTAAAAATATATAATCAAGATTTTTTTTTCTTTTTCTTTTTTTCTTTTTTTAAACAAGATCTCAGACGTTGTCGTGCAAGATTGAATAAGAGCAGCATCACCGGGTGTGGTGAGACCCACTGACAGCAAAATGACTGCCATAGGGGAAGAAGTTTCGTGTTCACAGTTTCCTAGAAACCAACAAACCCTGCAGGGAAACCAGGGGAAGCAGCCGGTCCATCATGATACAGAAGTGGCAGGAAAGCCACCCTCAGGAAAAGGGTTTTTCAAGTTGTTTTGGTGGGAAGAAATTAGAGGGACAGATTTAGGATTCTTTAGGTGAAAATTTCAATGGGGTCCAGGATGTAGCTCTGTCTCCAGCTGTCTGGCATTTGGCCCTTGAGTAGTGTGGAGATCTTGATAAAGAGGTATTTGATTCAGTTCTGAATTGATTGGTTTGTATGTGGGTGGTGCACTCATGGGGAGTTGCTGGGTGATTCCAAGAGTTTAGCTGTCACGGAGCAAGCTAGCAAGCTTTCAAATGCGGAGCAACAAGGCTGCAGAAGATAGAAAAAAATAGAGTTAATGTAATAGTTAATATGCAAATAACTTCATGATGGGACAAAACGTTTTCTTCACATGGAGCTTTCTGGAATTCCTAGGCAATACACATTTCTCAGTCCAAAGAAAAAATAACAAATAAGATGAAATAAACTGAGTTTTACTAAGTAATTCATTGTCTTTGATGCCATTTTAAGATTGTCAGATATAATACAGGATGTACAACTAAATATGAATTTCAGAAAACTAATTAACTTTTTAAGAATAAAGCTATGCCAAAAATATTTTATAGAATATAATTATAATTAAAATAGTAGTTTAATTAACATTTAATTAATTAATTTATGCTGAATCTGATTACGTAATCAAATTTAAAAATATTGCCTGTCAGGCCAAAATTAAAATCAGAATTATTGCAAATATTTAAATCTGTTGTGGTCTAGATTTAGGAAGTCCCTCAGTCGTGTGCATGCAGAGGTGGGGTGTTTGCAAGGTGACTGGGTAATGGAGATGCTATAGTCATTGGTGGATTAACCTACTGATGAGGTGATAGCTATGTGTGTTGTTAGGAGTTGGTGTGTGGTTGGAGACAGGGCACCAGGGCCCCAATCTGGAAGGGCATCTGTCTCCCACATCACCACTTCGTTCCCTCTGGCTCCTGGCCACCAGAATGTGAGCAGTTTTCCTCTGCCAGACCCCTCCTCACCAGCCACCACCATCCTCTTCGGTTTTGCATGGACTGAAATCTCTGACACTTTGTGCCAAAATAAACCTCTTTTCCTTTGTGTTGTGAGTGTTGGGTATTGTATCTTAGCAACCAGTTACTATGGTATTTGTCATCTTAGAGTATGATAAAAAAAAAAAAAAAAACTAGCACAGTACCTATGGCTGTCCAAATGGTCAGCAGGTCAGAGTCGGATATTTACAGATGATTTAGCAAGTAAGCAGGAGGAAGCTGTTTAACTTTTACAGTGATGAGTTACTACCGTGGAGGTTTCCTCACAGAAGGACATCAATCAAAAGTGTGACCATATTTTACTAGTTTTGAAGGTGACTAAGTTTTATTTTTGGTTATGAATAAAGTTTACAAAACATAAATGATGTTATCCTTTGCTTACACTGAAAAATCAAGCTGATTCTACTTAGGGGGCCTAAAGGGTTTTGCCTGCTCTGGGAACCTTTATGATTATTCTCCATTTTGTTTTTTCTCAATCCTAGTTATTTTACATTTCTGAGAAAACTCACCTGCTTTTCACTGCTGAGAAGATTGCTTTATGCCTATTTCATCTTTAGCTTAAAATAAGGCTTAAATCAGTATCATTAATTCATCATCCTTTCCCTTTCCCCAAATATAGTAAAAGGCATGTATTTTCCTGGATAGTTCCTATAACATTTATAGTTGACACTGAATACCTATATTTTTACAACATTCCCTTTGTCATATGTTTCTAATTAACATCTAACTTTGGGTTAATCTTCTCTTTTCCTTTTGGGCTTTTCTATTAATTTACATTTGCGAAACATCCATATTAGCAACATGCGTTTGACTGTAATACATTGTGGGTAGTTTTTGTGTAAATGTTTTTTCTAAATTACTATTCTATTTGTTAGATGTTGTGGTTGCCGCTCATTTTAAATGTCTTGCTAAATATGTCACAGTCCACAACTGGAGGGAACCTCCAGCTGCATTGTGTATCAAATTTCCCTATAGAACTATTATAGCAGTTTTGATGTTTAAAAAATGAGTTAAAATTGGTAGAAGCCCCTAGACCTAATACTTATGCATTCTAAGAGTTTCAAATAATTGAGAGTCAATTGGGATTCAAAAATCTTTTGCCTCCTGCTCACTCTGAGCAGTCACTAAATTTTTCTGTGTTTGATTCGCTCTTAGGTTTCAAATAGATGAACAAAAATACACAAGAACTTTGTGAAAATCACAGGAGACACAAATGAAGAAAGCTTTGTAAATTGTAAAGAAACACACGCATAACTGATTTTAATAACTGGATTTTTTTTTTTACTTGTGTTGTGGTGTCACCGAAATAAAATCAATGATTAATGCTAACATTTGGTTTCAGTATTGTTTTTGTAAAGTCCCTGGTGAGTTCAAATTCCTGCCTCATGAATTAAACGTGATGCAGAATTTAAATAAGTAAACCAATTAAAGCCCTTGTTCAAATTCGTAGTACAGTAGAAACTACACTCATTCCTTTCTTTAATAAACATTTATAGAGGGTTTATTTGGGTGGGGATGTGCAGCTTAGATTTGAAGCATCAAGATATGATGGGATGGGGTGTAGAATATTGTCTGTGTCCCCTACTATTACCAATAATGATAAATTGATAAAATAAATTAAACATTGCTGGGCTTTAGTAGTGTCTCACTCCCGGGACACTACCCTAAGATAATATAGTAGAGTCTTATTAAAACACTGATACTAAGGTTGAAAAACATACCAAAAAAACAATCATAGGATTCAGAGTGCTTCTTTGTTTGTTTTTTTATTATCTGTGTGTGTGTGTGTGTGTGTATGTGTATGTGACACAGTTTCACTATCAGTCTAGCCTTAAACTCACTATATAGCCCAGACTGGGCTAGAAGTCATAGCAATCCTCCTGCCTCAGCAGTAAGAGTGCTGGGATTACAGATGTGTGCTATCACACCACCCCTGGAGGGCTTCTTAATAGTGACCAAGTAACCAAAGTGTAGATAAAATTGTTTGAGAACCATGGATGTAACACGGGTGCAGTACACGCACCCATTCAGAACATGGTAAGCAGTGGCTTAGTGGGTTCCAGTGGGTCCTGTAGAGACCATTGTATCCTCTGCAGTTCCCTGAGGGCATTAGTGGATATTACTGCTGACCTCTGTTCTTTCTGTGGTCCTCTCTACCTAACCAGAGGTGATTCAAGAGAGTCATTTTCCCACAGTGTGTCCTTCTACTCACTGTAAAGTGAATCCTCCAAGCAAAACTGGAAAAGTAGAATGAAGAGAGAAAGAATCCACTGTCCTTCAATCAGTCTGAACACAAGTTAGGAAGAAGGCAGAAGATTCCCTTGTGAAAATGAAATGACAGAAACTGTTTTCTGAAGATCATCCAAAAGATTGGAATGGATTACTAAGGGATGGAAAAGAATGCCCACAGAACGTGACAGAATGTGGTATGAGAAGCTAAATGACATAATTCCATAATGGAACCTTGCCAACATCTAAGTCTCCAAAACTTGATTACCTTGAAGAAAAAGAAAACAAAGCATAATAAAACAAAACACCTCTTTTGTCTACCCAATTAAAATTTAGGGTATGACTGAGAGTCCTGTAAGCAAACACCATAATGCTTAAGAGGAACTGAGCTAGAATTCTCTGAAATCTAAGCCGCCATAAAAATAGATGCAGGATGCTTTAGAGACAAAGTTTCAAAAAAGATCTCAGTGAGGAAGTGCCCTTTACAACATGAGGGAGCACTGAGCAGAATGAGGAGGAGACATTCTTCAAGAAAGAGACAAAAAGAAGCTTTGAGCAAAGCCTGAGACACTTACTGAAGATCCATATGACTGAAGGAAAATGTTCTCCTTTGCTGTGAATCTAAAATAAGTAACATTAACCTGATTTGAATGCTTCAAAGACTTTGATCTTAGCATTAATTTTAATTTAAAAATTTGCAAAATTGAAAGAATTTAAATTATAACTTTCAAAGACAGGTCAAAATGCATAAGATTGAATCTTAATTCTACAATAAGCTTTAGTAGTGTGGTTTGGGTAACTCTCCTCCCATTTTCTCACCTAGCAAATGCATTGCTGGGATGCATCTCAGGGATTTGTCGTGAAGTTCATAGCAAATAATGGTGGATCATGAAGTCAACAGTTTATTGTAGTTTGTTTCAGTATTTTATCTCACAATCTACGTGCTTCTTGAATCATTACTAATATCATGCTGTTTTTACAATGTCCCTTTTCTATACCAAGCGTCAATTTCCTTCAGCCATATGGATCTATTTTACTTCATTAAGTTTGATTTGCTATTTTTTGCAATAAAATATGAATGCCCTGTTCACCACCCCTTGAATGTGGTCAAGACTTGATGACTTGCTTTCGCCAATACAGAGAAGGATAGACTTCCCATCACTCACTCTGTCCTTTTACAGTGGGAGCCCAAAACATTTGTAAGGGAATTGTATAGCTAAAGCTGTTATAAAGTTGTTCTAAGGCTGGACTAAAATGGTCTGAAATTGGTGTATGGTTTGTGCTCCTAAGACCCCACCCAAGCCTCATGTAATCATGGACACAACTGAGTCTAGCATTCATGATTGGTTCATTGTATAGTGCTAAGATTGGTGGTGCGAGTGCTACACCCACCCAAGGGTGGAGCCAGTATACAGAGTAATGGCGGGGGAGGGGAATGTGTCTCTCTTTTGCTGTTTGTGGCTGGCCATGAACTGCTGCTCCTCAGCCATGTCATTTTGCCTTGGAGCCAACTGAGTATGCACTGAAACCTCCAACCTGTAAGAAATAAATCTTCCTTTCCCTGGCTTGGGGCATCAGAAAAAAAGTAAAAGAGAGAGAAAAGTAACTAAGACAATTGATTAATGTGAAAAAAAAATCTTAGAATCCGCCTTCCTACAAGAAAAAAGCACCGTCAAGACCTGGGCAAATAATATTAACATACTTGAGCTAGAGTTATTTTTGCTCCGGTGAATTTTGAAGTATCTGTTGACTAGTATCTGATGTGTCTCTCATTTTCTTTTCTTTGAAGAGAAATGACAATTGCAGTCATTCTTTTTCTCTCCCTTAGGGTTTTCATGTGTGTACAGATGTGTGTGAGTGTGTGTGTATGTGTGCACGCCTATCCATGCATGTGTGTGTGTGTGTATACGGGGAGTAAACTATAAATTAATTTGTTTTGGAGCCAGAAGATTCATGTCAAGTGTGACCTGTATCATCATATCTTAGAGTCTGAAACTAAATTAGACAGTGACAAGAACCTAAGACTCTTCATTAAGACCTCTAAACTTATTAGCACACTGAGTTATCTGGTTAAGTTTCTCATCTGGAAAAAACAACTTATACAACTTGTAAGACTCTTAAGAGAATGAATGCAGTAAACTCTGGTGTCTTGGGAAAGTGTGAGTGATGGAAGAGTATGAGTAATTTGCTCAGTAAGACAGACATTTGTATATTTAAACTCATTTTCACTATGCCCCAGATGTATATTCTGCTCTATGCTCTGGCTCACCTTCCAATGTGACTTAGCTTATCTGCGTGACCTGATTTAGCCAATGCAATGCTTTGAAGTATGAAATGCATTGAAAACAGAAGCTATGTTCTGCTTCTTTTCTCGCACGCTACATAGCTCATGCAGTTGAGACTCTGTATTCACAATGTAAATATGCTTGAGTGGTGGAGAACCTGCCTGGGCCCGTCTACCAGCAAGACAGAGACTAGAGGCAAAGAGGGAGAGCTGAGCAGCCACCAGCCTGGCTTCATGAATAGACCCCGAGACCTGAATGTGGCTCAGTTGACCCATAGGTGAACAAGGAACAAATAGGAACTATTTTGAAACACTAAACTTTGAGGTGTTTGCTGGATGGAAGAAGTTAATATTTTAATTCTCACCATACTGATCTGAATCTATGGAAACTGGGATATATATTAGGTATCATTGTGCACCCACATTGAGCAAAACAGGTGCCTATCTTTTAAGGAGTTTTAATAATGTATTAACAACTTTTTCAGATTTGAAATTAAAGTAACTAGTATAAATAATGCATGGGACATAAAAATTTGTCATAAAATTGGTACAATCATTAGTCTGGCTACACCTGCTGTTTTCTTCTCTCTTTCTGCCCAATATAACCATGGTTTGAATGTTCCCACCCAGGCAGGTTAAAATTTAGTTGCCATTAAAATGGATCTATTGACAGATAAGACCTTTAAGTGGTAAGTAGGTTATGAGAGCTTGATCCCCATGAACGGATTAGGACTTTTATCAGAGAAGCTGGTTATGTATCACAGGATTGGATTCTACTGAAAGTGAATGTACAGCTCACATCTTCTTTGATCCTGTTCTCACCTTCGTGGCCCTTTTTCCTTCGCATCATGGGATAACACAGCACAAAGACCTTAACAGACACTGAACTGAAGCTCTTACATCCAAAGGAATGGTAGTCAAATGAAAGGATAATTTTGTTGCAACCAAAATTAGTGGTATGCCATGCATTTAGAACCAAATACAAATAAAAAGTAGGTTCTATAATCTTGGACTTCTGGGATGCCAACATATTAATAAATGCCAAAAGCTAACTGCAATCTAATAAGATAAGGGATCCATCTCCATGCGGAACAATGTAGTAGAAAGGGGAAATTTCACTGAAGCAAGAGGCCAAGTTCCTGCAGCCTTTGCTGCTGGGTGTGAGAGAAGGTGTGATTTCCTCCCCTGTACACTGGCCACTTCCTCCAAGGGAAGCACCCTGAACTGCGGTCACAGTCACCACTGAAAATGTAAGCCATGGTTTATCGGCATCTCCTCAGACTTTTTTCTTTATGTTTGCTATAAAAAATTCTAATTATTTTTGTTTCTGTGATCTCACCCTTGGCCAATTATTATCACTTACTGTACTACTTTTTAAAGTACCTTGAGGGTACAATTTAGAATTCCATTACATGACTGGTATTATTTTTTCTTTTTATTAAAAAATAATAATTACTTAGGATCATGTTGAATGAGAACTACTATTGTGCATTTAGATAGATGTGTTTAGCAAAAGAGTAAAAACATCTAGAGCAGGGATAGACACATGAAAGTACTAATGATTTAGAGGTCAGTTTTAGCAAAGGCATAGATAAATTCCCAAGGATTTTGTGGAATCATCAGAAAGGTAATAAACAGAGACTTGAATATTATCAGCAGTTAAATCTGCAATGAAAAGAACAGATACAAAAGAAAATTCTAATAAAGTGGCTACAGAAAGAAAAGAACAAAGTAGCACAGTAATCAGAGAATAAAAATCAATCAATCAATAATATAGCTAAGATATTTGCCTATAAAATAACATATCTCAGAGAAGCAGATGAGGGTGAAGTGTTTGAATGATGTGATGGATTTTACAGCAGGAAGATAAAGGTGTTTACTTGAATCTTAATTATGAAAACTGTTGTGATAGAAGCCAAAATGTGGTTGAGAGAAAATGTAAAGTGAGATACTGGGTGAAGCACATCATCTTCCAACTTGGTGCATTGTAGAGACAGGAAAGAAGCCAAAGGACAAGGCAGAGTGGGTATAAAATTTCCTTGTTGCTTTGGTGGTTTCCCTGAGGAGCAGCAGTTAAGGAAGTGAGACCAATTTAAAAAGGTGATGTTGGTGTGATGCAGGTAGAATGTTCAGTGTTATAAAATAGGAAACCCTTCATCTTCTGATCTCAAAAAGAAGAGGTAAGGAGAGATGGACAGGGCAAGCAAGAGGCACACAGGGAGGAAGAAACAAGCCTATTTCCCACCCCTGAACTTTTCTTGCTCTCAGATGTCTTTGAATCAAATAAAAATGGCTTTACCTTCTAAATCAAGAATCAATGTTCCAAGGTTCCCTGGTTAAAAAGACTATCTTCCTCCAAGCAGTAGGAAAGTAATTACTGGCAATTTTAGAAAAATAAAACAGGAAAGGATCCTTGAGGAATGCCAAGAAGTCAGAGGACCAGCTGCAGGGTGTTTCTCTCAAGATAAAGCTGAGACACTGTGTTACTGACAGGAGCCATTCATCACACTGAACTGCGTTTCTTCTTCAGGAAAAAATGAAAGGAGAAAATAAAACAAAGAGGAGATGTAGACTTGCAGGGAGCATTTTTACATCTGTAGAAATTGGACTTCTTTCATTAATTTTCTTTGATAAAAATCATTTTTCCCTAAATAAAAGGTTTCTTGAGTATAATGAAGAAATTAAACGTATAAACAAAGCCCTAGCTTGCAGTTTGAAGTTCAGAATTAAATTAGAGAGTAAGAAGTCACTTAGAATAACCCTTGGCATAAAATAAACACAGAGTTCCATAGGGAGTTAATTTCATCTTTTTTCCTCATTTTCTTCCATTTTTTCCTTCTCCTTTGACCTTCTGTCTATTTCCTTTTACTTTTCCCAAAAAGCAGAAGCTTTCTGGCTTCCTTTCCTTCTTCCTTCCTTCACAAGTATGTTTTTCAGTGTAAGTTTTCTTTTTTTACCTCCTTTTTCTTATATTCATTAAGTATTAAATCATTTTATTCTATATGTGTTAAATAAATTGATGACATGTAGAATGATTTTTCCTCTTCACTCCAAACTTCCCTCCACCTTCCATACCATTCAACCTTTTGCAAATGATATTAAATGACCAAATCAATCAGACTATCTCTGTGTATAGAAATGATCTCTGAGGAGACAATTCAGGCAAATAAGAATTATAAGTCAATTTAATTTTTCATGTTCCTTTGCATTATTATTATATGTTTTAAGCATCAACCTTTTTTATTCCCTAAAATATTTTTGAATTTTTCATGTTATGCAAATCTCATCATTTTCAAGATGCCTTGTAACACAAATTTACTTGAAAGATTTAAAGACTAATCTAGAAAGAGTGATCACTCTTGGGAAATAGCAAACAAAGGCAATTTTAATCAAATTGCTAAGAGAATGCATTAGGGTAGACAACCAAGTATTTTATGAAATTTGTACTGCTAACTGTAATGCAGCCTGAGTATTTTCAGTGAAGATAAATGGACAATTTTGTCATCTTGGCGTGTGGTCTTTATAACCAACAGGCAGTTCTATGGTTTGTAATGGTTTCATACAGGAAAAACCCACCGAGATATGTCACGGCTGTCAAATTGCGGTATTCGAGTGGGCTTTCTGAACAGACAGTTCTACCTCTTTCATTATCTTTGTGTTTCAGTTCACAGGTGATAAACCATCTTACGGTGCCCAAAGGAGAGATGCTTGAACCTAGAAAAGTCTTCCAACTCACTGCACACACATTAAACTTTTCTTGCCCTCAGAAGATGCCTTTGGATCAAATAAAAAGTACTTTACCTTCAAAAATCAAGGATCAATTTTCCAGAGGTTGGAAAAGGTATTTTTAGTTGTGATCTCATCTGATTCTTAAGGAATTTAACTAGCCATTTTTCAGAGTTTGGTTGCGAGTATCAGAGGATTCGCTCAGAGCTAATTTTACAGCCTGCACCACCTTGCAGTTCTCTGCTTCTTCGTGCTCTCAGGTACCATGGAGTTACCTGCCTGCTGTCCTTACCTGAGCTCTTAGCTTTGTGTGGTTTTTGAGCTTTCTTTACTGTGAAATCTGCCTTCACAGTGGGGTGAGAGAGCACCAGCTGTTCTCTCTCTGCTTTTCCCCAGAAAGCAAGTATTTATTTTGTATCCACTCATTTTCTATACAGCTAATCCATGCATGCACTAATTAATTAAATAAATGAGCTTTTTGCACATGCCTACTTCATTTAAGACAATTTTCTTGGTCCCTGGTATTGCCATATAAATTACATAGAGTGTTTCTCCTGGTAACTCACACTCTTTTGTAGTCTTTGATTTTGCCTTTATTATACACTTAATCCCTTTAGACAAGAAAGGAAAACTATAAAATATACAAAATATGACTAAACCTAGGAAAGTATAAAAGTTTTAAAACACATATAAAGGATTCCTTGAGGTTTGTTTTCAGCATTTCTGCTCCTTTTCTTAGAAAGTTCCTGAAATTCGTGCCCTGTCTGTATTCTATTCACATTAAATGTGAGTATTAGACCCGTGTCCAGTAGCTCTCTTTGAATCTCTGTCTCTGACCAAACTTGGAATTCATGTGAACCCCATTTCTCAGAACAGTTCACCTTGTAGTTATAGGAAGAACAAAGAATTATTGTGGGAGCCTGGATAACTCGTACACTTGTCTTACTGGGTCTTATATCTACAAGGAGCTCTAAAAGGAAGTGATAATTGTCATTCACTGACAATCACATAATAACTATTTCAGCCATGACCAAGTTACAAGTGATCAACTTTCAAAAAGTATATCAATTACAAACATGTGAAAATGAATTGTAATATTTATAGCAGTCGATAGAGATTTTGCTGTCTTAAAATTTCTGCATAGTTAGCTGGTGCATTCTCTAGTTCTTGAGGTAGTTTTCAGTTGTTTATGTGGTAGGTGTAAGGGATCCTAGTGGTTGCATCATAAAGGGTGTCCAGCCACGGAAATTATCATGTATCAACAAGCATTTCAGATCCAGATTTGCATCCATATCAATTCCTTTACAGTTCGTTCCAAAAATTATTTTTCATAATTATTTTTAAACATATCCTCCAAGAAGGTTGGTTAGTGTATTAAATTTAGATTTGTAAAACTGAAATGTTATTGTTATTTTTTGTTTCTTGTCTATGATTTAAGAATTTTAATTATTCCATTGTTATTTCACATTTATGTCTAAGGGTTGTCCATCTACTTAATATTCATTTTAATAATTTATTATTCATGAAATTTTCTGTTATGTTGTTTACTTATTTGGCATAAAGCTTCTTTCTGGAAATTACCAGTTTTTCTCATTCTAGGAATTCTTTCTTAAATACCAAAATTTCAGTATTAATTGCTGTTTGGATTAATGATATCATCTTTTGGCTTTATGAGCTTCATTTTTCTTTATAAGTCAAGATCTTAGATAATCACTCAACTTTTGGACAATATTCCATGCCTATATCTTGCACCCTGAGCAACTGGTATGAATATAACACTATGCAATCTATTCATTAGAGCCTGTTTTGAAACTCTGTTTTACTGTTATTTTTACTTTTTAATGTTTAAAATCAAATTTTTAAAAAATCATCATTTGTCACATAAACTGTAATTTTTCCATTTATCTTTGGTATTTTATTACTTCAAATTTACTTCTGTAAAAAATTGCTTTCCCTCATTTGTATATTCTGAGATTATGTAAATGTTATTTTTAAATATAGGCAATGGTTAGCTGATTTTTAATGATCATTCATCAATGACTCAATCCTTTTTCATAATTATTTCCAATTATTTCACATTTATTGAAAAGTATTTCAGACAAAGGATCCTCTTCTCAAACTGAAATTTTGGTTACTGAGTAAATACACTTTTATAAACTTTAAATATTTTTTATAAATAAAAGCAAAATTTATCTGTGAGTTTTAGATTATCACCTATGCTTACAGTTTTAATGAAAATAAATTAAAATACAATCAAAAAAGTTATTACAAACAAAAACAAGTTTATAAAATCCTCCTGTTTGTATGAAATGCATGAATATTTAAAATGTGTAATTATTTGATAAATTGATTATTTGATTATTTGATAAAGAAATAGGTCATTTACTGAAGTTGGCATTTATACTTTTTTCTTTGTTTGCAAATTTAATAGTAGTCTATGCAAAAAGAGGATAGTGCTATCCCATGAATTTATAGCCTCTTTCTTCATTTCTTTTGCATCATTTCTAACTCCTTTATCCACAAATGATCAAAGTGAAAATGTGGTTCTTTTTTACTAATGCTACCCCAGATATAGCAATTATTTAAAAT
Organism: Hydrochoerus hydrochaeris; assembly: GCA_004027455.1. Lineage (NCBI taxonomy): Eukaryota > Metazoa > Chordata > Mammalia > Rodentia > Hydrochaeridae > Hydrochoerus > Hydrochoerus hydrochaeris. The sequence continues at coordinate 76,284 of PVLA01003896.1, forward strand.
GTTAGTGCAATATAATCTGAGACAAAAGTAAACAAAGCAAAATCATCCATTATCACAAGAGTTATAATGGACAATATTTCACTCATCTAAGTTACACTTACAATAAGAAACTATGCACACATACACTCTCTCAGACATACATGGTTAAACGCACACAACAATACCACTGGTGATTCACTGAAACATAAAAGTTACATAACCTTTGCAAGAACTTGACGATCACACAAAGTTTCCATCTGCATATTGCATATTCTCATTAAATGCAGTGTGTGAGGTAATCAGATTGCATAATACAGCTACAACCATGTACAAAACCATAGTCAGAAGCAAAAGATGAAGAGTACATTAGTTGGTAAAAATTTCAAATACTTCTTTTGATCATTGTTGCAGATTTCAAGTATTGATTTTTCATACAATGCTCATAAAAACAAAACAGAACCAATTCACTAAGTGAAAGCAACTCTGCTAATTCTTTACAGCCCCAAAACAAATTCAGTGTTCCCTGGTCACAGTGAGTAGGATTATAGGGGAATCACGGAAATCCTGAGATCAAAGGGATCTCACACATTGGGGGAGGGGCTGCCTGTGCTGAGGGGCCCTGAGGCTGGGACCCTGGCTGGACGGTGCGGGTGGCGGTGGATGATCCCAGGCTTTCACAGGAAACAGCTTTTACACAAATTCCCACTCCTGACTTCAGAAGGAGATTGAAATATGAAAAGAACAACACAGAGAAAAGAAAAATGGAGTTAGCAGTTCCTCGTTGAAAGCACTGGGCAGTTGCAGTTCATGCAAAGGATCACCAGCTGCTTTGATTCTTTTTGTTTTTGTTTTCCTAAAGACCTTCGCCTCACTACCTCACCACTGTATATAGTATGTATGGCAAATCAGCGACTTTGTTCCTGATATTGCCACTAAACTCTCCCAATTAAATGATATATATTTTATACCTGTAAACATTTGCTATTAACTTGTGAGTTGAGAATTAAAATAATTCAGCTGTCTGTCTGGTCAACATTCCATTGTCCATTGGCTTCAATGGGGATTCATCAAAGAGCTGCTGGGAAAACATGCCCTGAGCTGTAGGCAGCTGCTCTAAGAGCTGTTTAATGAGATGGCACATTATCCACTGCTTGTCAAAGTTCTACAAGGCATGGTTAAAAGCCTGAGCAAATTCATTACCTCACACTTTATAAGCTTACAATAAAGGTTTTAAACTCCATGATTTATTATCAAAGTATTTTCCTATGCACACAAATGAAAAGTTGGGGAGCTTCCTTTAGGCTAAACTTGTTTTGGTTCCATCAGTGTGGTGCTTTCGGAAATAACTCCATCTGGTTTCACTCAGAAGTCAATTCTTTCCACTGTGTCCCAGGTTCAATCACCCAAGGGACACTTGTCTAGAACACTGAGCAGGGACATGGCATTTATGTGTGCTTTCCTGGGTGGGCAAAACTCTGATGGCAAAAGGAGTCTGTTGTTTTCCAAACACTTAGCACCCTATCTGAAATATATGAAGAGAGCACTGTGAATTATTTTGTAAATCCACATCAGAATTATTCTCTACTGATATGCCTTGTGACTCACCAAATTTGATTGTTGAGATTCTAACTCAAGTTTTGACAGTCTTTTCAGCTGGAGGGAGGGATGGGTGCTTGAAGGACGGAGTTATGGTTAAAGGAGGGAATAATGTTGGGGTTTTGATCTGGAAGGATTAGTGTTCTTATAAGAAGTGACAGGGAACTATCCAGGTGGTAACTATCTACACATCAGAAAGTTAGTGATTATAATAAAAGATCTGGTAGACTTTTATCTGAGAAAGCTCAGCTTCTACAGAGAAAATACACTTCAGGATTTTATGCCATCTGGTCTGTTGTATTTTATTGCTCCAGTCTGAGGAAGGACTCATTTTTCCTTTTCTTAAAATCTGTAATTTAATATAAATGCAACTCAAATTATATCAAGCAAAAATTTCCATCCCTATTCCTTGTGACATGTGACTTCAAGTCTTATTAAATTATTACAGTTCAGATTATGTTGTATGACCAGTTGTATTTAGGTGATTAATGTGATGTTAGACCTGGACTACTTCTAAAATAAAAGTAGTACATTCTTATTAAAGTGTTCTGCATGGTTTTAAATGGCAGATAAATGTATATTTATACAATTACTCTTACAGAAAAATTGCTAGACTTTCTTCTTTTAATATAAATTAGATACTAAAAGTCCCTTGTTTAAGACCCACAAGGTACAGATAACAATCTATCTTCTGTTAGAAATCCATTGCTTATAGAAATTTAATTAAAAATAAGTGGACATCATTAGTTCCAATTCCTGCCTCCATATTTTAAAATACGAGTTAATTAAATCACTAGGTCATCTTGGGAATTATGTAATTTTAAAAACAACATTAAACCTGTCATCTACATGTGTCTGCCTGAGCTCAGCCAACTCCTTCAAATGCTTGAAGCTTTGTATGAATTAATAGTAAATTACTAAAGTATTCTAAAATGATTTGTTGGTGACACAAAGCATTTATCATGATTTGACATTGATTTGTAGCTGTACTTCAGAAGAAAGTGGAGAAGGATGAAATTTTAGAGATGCTTCCAAAGCATAATACAGATCCTTGTATGGATTAGTTGAAAGAACAATGGTCCTGGAATTAAGGAATAAATTAACTTTTTTTTATTCTGCCTTTAAGTACAAAGCCATTTTCCCTTTGGAGCTTCAATTTACCTCTCACATGTAAGCATACAGTAGGCTAGTAATTTTCTCCATTTTCCTTATCCAATTAAGACATTTTCATATATTATATATTGAAAAATATATATTTTCACAACCAGTATCCTGCAACAATGTTATACTACTCAAACTACCTGAAGAATAACTTCCATCTCTGTATAAAAGACATAAATGCATTTTTTGGGACAGTCTTTTACTATGTAATGACCACTGACCTTGAATGTACTTATGTATAGCAGGTTGGCCTCAAACTCATGGTGAACCTTCTGCCCAGCCTTCCGAATGAATGCATTTTTTACATTGTTTTATATACAAAAGTAATTTGTTATTAAATTTAGCCACCACAGATTGAAGACCACTTAGCCAGATGATCTGCAAATACACACAAAATTTGGTTCCCATAATTATTAAAGAGTAATGCACATGCAATAGTTTCCCAGAATACATTGAGATAAAGCTCATAAATTAAATGCGAGATAATAAAGAATTATATGTAATTACATAACTATGTTGACACTAATATTCTCAAAAGTCTTGGAGACTTTAGAGAAGGTATTATTCAGGTGCTGGCAGTTATGAATACACTTAATTTGAATGGTCATCTATTAACTTATATACGTAGACATGCATTGATTCATTCATGCAAATTTTAGTGCAGAGAGCAGACTAGTGAGTGACAAAGAGTAACAATAATTAGAATTAGTGGGGGACAAAAGAAAAGGGATTGTTTAATAGTGCTATAATAATATTGTTAATTCAGAAGTGTGCCATGGAAGGGAAACAGGGATTGATATACCTGGGAAGGTAAAGGAAGATTCTGGGGGAGAAGTTATGGTTAACAGAACTTTGAAGACTAAGTACACGCAAAAGGATGACTAGTCATTGGCTGTAACAAAGCTCATTTGTGATTATGATCATTACAATTCTAAAAGGTGTGTCTGATGGATTTTGAGTGAATGTATTTGTCTATTACCTTAAATATCTCAGCTTAGTCCTCAAAAGATTGAAGGAAGATGAAAGTTAAAGTTATGTACTTCTCCAAGTCTGTCTTTTTTTATGAGTCCATTGCATTCATACATGTTCAGTGACATTTTCCACCACTGTATTTCATATAAGTCATTCATTCAGTTTCTACAGTGTCAGTGAGATTCTCTCATGAAACAGTATGAAAATAGCAATTTAAAGCAAGAAAAGAGTAACAGAATAAAAAATCATACTGTAAATAAGGATTATAAACCTACATTGTTTGCATATTTAGCTTCCTTTGTCATTTATTTATGTAAATAAAAATTCATTAATTTTTTTTACAGGAGAACCTAATACCAATGCAACCCAGGTATAAATGTCCAAGATGAGACATGATCCCATGACTTTTTTGCTTGCATTTCAAAAAATAATTCTCAGTGATGGCGACTGAGAGTAGATTTCGTGCATGAAATTAAAGTTCAAGTATTTAAGAACAGGTTTGCAACATTTTGGTAGAAGAAATAGAGAAGAAAAAGATTTTCAGGAAAAAAAATCAGCACAATGCCAGTAGGAATTAGAAATGTGCATGTTATACCCAGGAAAGAATGAGTTACATTATTTTGACTTGAACACTTACACCATCAAGACAAGTGATGAACAATCCAAGTAATACAGCATGGCAAAGCCTTCAAATTCTGGAATAAGGACATTATTTATCTAATAGGCAAAGGGAAGGCACTGAAAATGCTTCCTTTCATAATTCTGTCTTAAGTAAGCCTGGGGCATGGACAGAGAACTGAAACTTCTGACACAAGTTCGTATTTTTCTACTTTGAACACATTTTCTCCAAGTACATTGAAGTTCTTTGGTTCTTTTTTCCTGTATTCCCTTGAGCTGAATGCTCTGAATTTCTGAGTGGATGGTGGTGCAGGGTTAGGTGTTTATGACTTTCCATGGTTATAGTTACTATGGTGACTGTCTCCTTGATATTCACTTGTTTCTCACATCTGCTGATATTTTGTTTATGACCATTAGAGAGAAGCTTCTCTGCATGAGTTGAGTAGAAAGAGAGGGGTTCTCAGCTCACCAGAGAAACTAATATCTACACAACTCAGAGGACAGCACTTTTCAGTATCTTTTTCTCTCTTTTTTTCATATATCCTTTGACCTATTGAATAAGGTGGAAGAAGCCAACACTGGAAGAAAACTTGAACACGCAAAGAAAATGAAATATGAAATGGATTTGTGGCATTTATTTAAGAAATGTATGATCTGAGTTTGCATGACTCTCATCTGAAGTGAAATCTCTTTTCCTCTTCAAAGCTTTCCTAAGGCCATAATTTATTAATATGCAGTTTCTGAGCCCAGTGAATTTAGCACAAGGTTAAGTCATGAACCCTTGTCTTGGTTGTGACAGAGTCCATAAGGAATTAACCATTTTAATAATGAAACTTCATAATGCAGAGGCATGAAATAAAAGAATTTATTGCAAAAGAGTAGAATAATCAGATCCATGTCAAGGGCACCCATTTTTGGGTAACAGGATAATGAGAAGCAATTCACAAGAAAAATCATATTTTTCTATGGAAAAATAGCTCCAGGCTAGAAAATCATCCACCCAGGATCAAACATACTATTAGCATACTTGGAAGGCATTTAAATATGAGAGAATTCTGAAACTAAACAAAGAAAAATTCATGTTTCAAGCAATGAATTTGTAGTGTAGCACCAACTTTGCATCTCAGTGGAAAAGCATAGCAGAAACCAAAATCAAAGAAGACAAACCGTCCAATGGAGTGCCCATACATTTTGGTACTGATGAAGATAGTTTTGGTGTCTGATCCTGAGAACAACAAACAGAATTTTGCATTTCTAGGCACATTATACTTATTTCCTGACAATTCCAGAATTCCAAAGTTGTAACTAAAGGTGAATATCCAATGTACAATTAAAATTAGGGAGTGATAATAAGGAAACCAAAGGCCAGAGATATCCTACATTTGAAACTGAATAAAGGTGGTTAATATCATCCAAAGAAAAAATAGTTTTGTGGATCTGGTCTATATGTCTAGCATAAAATTTTAGGGATATGGTTAGAAGATAGATGTCACATAATTACTAGCCCATCTACTGGAAACAAAAATATCAGTAAGCACACTAAATCAATGATTTTCAATATATAGTCTAAATATTTCTTCTGAATTGAAGTATTAAAACATTGCATATGTTAATTTGGAAAGGTCTAATACAAGCATGTACTACAGGGAAATAAAATGTTAATAAGAAGAGTTATTATTAAAGAAGAGTTCTAACACTGCATGACCTCACCAATCATCTAAATCAGAGGTTATGGTGACTTTTATAATATTTTGCTTGGGAAATTTTTTAAATGTTTTCAAATATCATAATTGCATGTTTTTAAAAGACCCTTCCTCCTGCAGGAAGTGACACGGTATCTTCACAGATAGGATTGCTGCTTTGGAAAATTGGTGTCAAAATGGAGATGCAGAAAACCTAGCTAATGTGCTGGGTCTATTCGTTTTCATCAACACACTTTGACTTGTTACTCCATCTGTGATGTCAAAGGAAAGGAGAAAGCTTCCAGTTACTTACCTCATCTTCTGTCAGTACAATCTTATTTTTTAAGGTAAGTCTTTCAGCCACAATTATACTCTCAAGAACTCAAAATTAAAGCTCAAATTGTTAAATATGAAAAGGTGCCCAATTTATAATTCTAAGACCCATTTTGCAATTAAGTTACAATAGGTACTAATACGTCTGTAGCAAGTAGCACAGCCATATTTATAAAATAGACACTATACGCCAAAAGACATAAGGAAATACATCATTTTTATTTTAAAATATAAAATATGTAAAAAATGTAAGGTTAACTTTATGGAGGGTATAGTTTGAATTCTGATAATAGAGAATATATTTACTTTTACAAGCAGCAATATTCAAAAGAATCATGCATAATAATTAATCATGTTATTTTACAGAAAAATCTGTAGGTTTTGAAAGTGAGAAATAATACCAAACTTATCATGTTGGAAAAACATGAAAACTAATAAAATTAATGGAACTTGTGAGTAATTTTAAAATAACTCATAATGATCAAATAGTTGAAAATATTTCTAAATCATATTGATTATAAAATGATTTTAATAACATATGAAGCATGGTAATACCATGGTCACAGGAAAATCCATAATTTTAAATTCTTATACCAGTAAATTTGAAATGAGTTAAATTATCAATGCAGAAATTTGAAATGAGTTAAATTATCAATCCAGAAATCTATAAAAGATCAAGTACAAAAACTACAGTAAACATGATGCAAAGATGAATGATGCATATTATTGATACATGAATCTGATATACATAAAATGTGGGAAATACAATGAACAAAAAAGAGCATTGTTAGGAATATCAAATAAAACATGGAATGAAATGTTCACATATACTTAGCATTAAAAATGTGAGGGCCACATTTGATTTTCTGTGGGAGTCCATAGGTAAAACAGTCAGCCACAGGTAATGTCACTGGTAACTATTAATATCACTGCACATTTATCTTATTCCATGCTGATATGGGCTCTATAAATAGGAAGTGTGATCTGAGCACACATCCTTAATCATACAGAATAATCACCTTCTCCACTGAAGAAGCTGAGTCCCAGTCAAGTTCATTTATCTGGCCAGTGATTACAGCAAGTCAGGCGTTCACTGACAGTGGTAGACGATTTAAATAAGCACCTTTCACTTACTAAAGAATAAACTGGCACAGGAATAACCTCCACGTGACGCATAATCCTCATCTGTAAAACGCATACAAGAACAACACACCCTTGTAGATCACTTTATTATCTATTCAGCTTTGAGAACAATGAAGAGCCACGCACTGGGCTTTCTACAGAAGCTTAGGTAGCGTCCAAGACAGATGCAGACTTTCTCTACGTATCTTAAAGGCACATGAGTCTATAAATGACTGCAGATTTAATGGGAGTGTTCACATGGGTGGGTGTGGACATACTGCAACTCAGGGACCTGCGGCAAGTTAAAGGTTCAGGGGAGAAAAAAGTGAAGAAAGATACGGACCAGATTCAGATCTTTGTACGAAAAATAAGTTAAGGCTGTGTGGGCTAAAACACTATGAAAAACATGTGAACATTCTCTGTACATGTACAGTTGCCAAGCAGTGTTTTTCTTGCTGCATACAGTGAGGAAATGATCAAATGCAAAGATTAAAACATGCATCCTCCTGCCACTTTTAACTCTGTTAAGTAATTAGCCTAGAAAAAAATGCCATTTCAATGGGTTTATTTTATTATTGAAATGATATGGTTGTTCAATTGAATTACTCTTACCAGGTCACATAACTCACTGTGATCTCTAATTCAATTGAGTATGACATTTCATTGTTACAGGGGCTTATTTGTAGGCATTTTTCTTCTAGTCTTTCTCCTTTATCTTAAGTCCTTCTCAGTAGAGTTTTTTGCATTATTAATATTTCAGGGGACAGAGATGTTTCGGATATTTACCCAACAAAGAAGAATAGACAGAATGAGTAGAGATTTGAGAGAGACCAAGTAGTAGCTATGGACCAGCTTCATATGAAAAAACAGGATCAGGACCAAGAAGCAAAAGCAGTGAAAGGCACTTTTTCGGGGCGCCCACCAGAAATCATGGGTGTATTAGAAAAGAGACGGAGACACAACTGCAGTGGAGAAGGGAGAAGTTAGTATGGCACTCAGCACTTGGAATTGAACAGCTGACCCAATTTATATTTTCCATTCAGCGCTGGAGTCTCTTTTTATAATCTCCTGTGATATTTTATTTTCATTTATTTGTACAGTCTGTAAATTTGTTCACATTCCTGTACCTAATTTTGACTTTTAGACTGTGCACACCCTCAGGACTGAGATCTGTTTGCTTTTCTCTACCCTGTTCTCCAGAATTCGGATCCAAAAATCCCCCTTGCAGAGTGGGCATGGAATTAACATTTCTTAAACACTACTATGCTCCAAAGATTTAATCCACTGTTCCACTTAATCATTTCAAAAATTCGACTAAAAACACTAGTTCTTCTCTTTTGTAATTGGATAAACTATTAAAAACAGATACTTCTTCCGAGTTGGCACAGTGAAAACTTGTAGACCAAGGACAAGGATATGAACTGTCTCAGTTTGTACCCAGAAGACTTTCCTCCTATTTTCTTTTTCTTAAAGAAACAAATCAGGAAAAAAGATAAAAGTAATATAGAATTTCGAAAAACAAATCATAGGAATCTAACACTAGTTAATATATTACATATCGTTATCTTAGAAGTAGTTGTTCATGTTATAAGATTTAGGCATGAAAAAATTATCAAACAGTCAAACAATGAAAGCACTAGAATATAAATAATTCTTTCCTACTTATTTCTCATATTTCTTTAAAAACTTCGTTTTTTTGTGCTGGGGATTGAACTCACGACCTTGTGCTTGCCAGGCAGGTGCTTAAGCCACTGAGCTAAATCCCCAGCCCCATCATATTTCTTCTTAGGATTTTATTATTTCCATGGTTATACAAGAGTGGAAAAAGTAGCAATCATCATTTCAGGAATTTCATATACAACAAAAATAATAGTTTAGCAAAAGTCACAGTTTACTGATGTATGTGAATCTTACCATGAGTTTCCTTGTAGTGGATGGTGTGATTTAAGGGCTGAAACTCCTACTTAAAGAAATATATCCAACGCACAAATGAGCAATAAATGTACACATATTGGGTACATATTGAATATGCTGCACTTTAAATCACTGAGTAGGACCACACATTCACTGAACCTCATGGGAGCACAAAAATTACTTTAAAATGTTGCCAAGCCACAATCCATCAGATACCATATGCCATGAAATATACAGATACTCAGAAAAAAATATAGCTTGCAATAAAACTCCATCTGGCTTCTACAAACAAATTCTAGGTCATCTTTATTCACTGCATCCCAAAGCTGCAAAAGGTGATAGTAAAGTTATGTTAAAGCTTGAGTTGGAGTCTCACAGAGGAATTTTCAGGCTTTGAGGAAAGGCCTCCATGTAGATAGATGCTGAAAGCCACAAATTGTAATAAAGCCTCCCATTAAATCACTGATGTGTTTACTGCCATTGTGCCTGTCCATCTGTTTCTTACTGAGTACGATAACTTCTTCAGTCTAGGAGAATCACAAGAATTTTGTTTTCTTTCAAAATGTTGTACTTTCAGCTCTAGACTCAAAAACCTCAAGTTAACAGTCAGAAGATTCAGATATTGTCACCTAACTAGAGTCAGATGCAAGAGAATTGGAATAAAATAGAATAGTACTAGGTTGGGACCAATATTAGGTTACAGTTCTTTTCAAGAGCAGAGAATGCCAAAAAGAGGTCAGTAAGACAGAGAGAGCACAAGAGTGTGGAGGTGCAGCAGGAAGGACAGACAGAAAAAAGGAGAAAGAAGAAAAAGAAGAAAATAAAGAAATTCAAAGAGGAATAGGGAAGACAATGGAAAGGCTATACAGATAGATCTTATACTGGGCACTGTGCTGAAAGTTTTCACATGTTTTATTTAACCCTCATTTCACCACTGTAAGGAAACCATATCCATTTACATTTTAATGATGAGGTAAAGTAACTAAAATTAAATATGCACAAATTACAAAAGCAATAAGGGGAGGCAATATGGAGGTCAAGGAGAAAAGAGGTAGGATAGACAAGAGAGATGAAAAGCATGGGGAGATGTTCACTAAAACAATTTTCTCCAGTAACATTTATAAATAATTAATTAATTATCCCTTTAAATATTTATATATTATAACATAGATTTTGCTTTACTTTTTAATTCAATAATATGCATTTTATTTAATCCAATACATCTAAAATTGTATTTTGACATGTGATCCATATGAATGATTAATGAGATTTTACTAATGAGATATTTTACATATTTTATATACAAAGTCTTTGAAAGTCAATGTGTATTTTACCGTTAGAGCTTATCACAAACCAGATGCAAATTTCCACTAGAAATTTGTAGTCTAAGTCCAGATTTTGCAAATTTTACAGCTGAAACACTTGATTTGCATATCCAAAATGTTCAAACATATTTAGTTTTCAATAAACTAATTGAGTACTTGTTTTTAAAATTTAATTGACTAAATCTTTTGGTAGGTTCTAGACATAATTAATGATCACATTCACCATAAAGAATTTGAAGCTGTATATAATTTATCTTGATTCTTCTTTTCTTACCCAATCCCCTTCCTTCCCCTCCCTTTCACCCACTTCCCTTCCTTATTTACAAAAGCTTTGTTCCTTTGTTTTTCCTAATCTATTCTCTTTCTTTTCCTTTCCACCTCCTCCACGTGTTTCCTCTTCCATTTGAACATTTTCTATCTATTTCTCAATGTCTACCGTATAATTTTAACTGCAAAATTTGTTCAACACACCTATGAAAGGCAAACACACAGAGGATTTTATTTTATGGGCTTCAAAACTGTTAAATATAGACCTGCCTAATTCGCGTCCCTTTTGCGTGATTTTTTTCTCCAGCATAACAAATTCTGAAGTATAATTTTAATAAGCTCCTGGACGGTCAGGTCTGTGTAACCCTGACTTCGTTTACCAGATTACAACACTGAAGTTCAGTAAAGTCAGGGAAACTTTCTTGTTAGCAGTTAAACTAGACAAGGGTCCACATCCAACATATTTTTTGCATCTTTTATGATTCTTCATGAATTCATCTCTAGTTGATTTTCCCCTTGAGTGCAATCCTTAAAAGTATCAATGTCTATTATATACATAGAAACCTTGGATTGCAACTTACTTGTTCTGCAAGTGTTCTGCTGTACCAGCAACTATTTCTAATAAGTTTAAATTTGATAAGTGAGTGATATCTTGCACTATGAGTAGTACTCAGTAAAGATCATCTTACACAATAAATTTCTGATCTGTTGTTTCCCTCATACTAGCCACAAGATTTTCTAACTTAAGTGCAAATTTATTTTTCTATATTTTGTATTTTTCTTACATTGTACTATATTATAGTACTATAATCATTTTATATGAATATTTTTGGGTTGTTGAACAAGCACTGTGATTATCCATTATTTCCTATGGGAAAATTTGTTTTAAATCATAATTGCATTGGATTACAAGCATGTTTCCAGAACAAATTATGCTCTCAAGCCAAGGTGTTATCATAAGAATTTACTAACTTTATTTGCAATGAAAACAATAAATTCACTGTACTAAAAATTCTACTGCACTATCTAATTATGAGAATTTGCTTTATGAAGGAGAGAAGGATGGGTCAAAAAAAGGGAGAGAACCATGAAGCTGAGTGTGGAATTATGTAAACGTTCAATTTTAAACTTTCCTGGTGGTATCCATACCAGTATTTTCAGCATTGCATTAACTCACTACATGCAAAATTGCTGGAAAAATGAGCCACACTTTTGAGTTTAATGGTAAGATAATAGCCTGCATTTGGTGGTGTAATTGTGAAATCAACCATAAAGAGATGTAGTTTGCCCATTGCTGTTTGGTCCCAGTGTGGGGCCCTAGGCATCTTAATTTGTTCTCTTTCCTCTGCTAGATTAATCAGCGTCCTGCAGCACCAGCAACTGACTTCCTTGGCCCCTATTTCAGTTTCTTTGAAAAAAAACACTGAATTTTTAAGATGCTCTATTCCCTATCATGAATATAGTAGGTACTTTCTAGGTATCTAATGTGTTTTATCTAACTACGCAAATGTCATATGTGGTTCCTCCCTAGGAGACTCTTAAGAATTTAAAAACAGAATGAAAAGGAATAAAGAAGGTATCAGAGATGTGAAAGGAATCACATACCAGAGCAAGATGATATGGTCCTGGGCCCTGAAGGAGTTAGAGGAAGACACATTGGTAAGCCCTTCAAATGTGTCAGTAAGAAAAAAGATACCTCATCCAAGTAGTCATTATATATATATATATATATATATATATATATATATATACATATACATATAATCGGTACCGGGGATTGAACTCACGACCTTGTGCTTGCAAGGCAGGTACTTATGCAGCTGAGCTAAATCCCCAGCCCTGAAGTAGTTATTTTCATTGTCTCCATTTTTATACAGAAAGGGAGTCAAGAGAGACTAAACAATATTTCCCATATCACAATTTGCTATTGCCTTACAGAGGTCACGAACTGTAGAATGTCTAATCCCATTCATATATCATCTCTGTAACCCTGAGGAGAGCACAGTTGTATTTCTATAGTTGTAGACTACTTTCCCAAAGCTTTTGAATGTGTAATACATGCCAGATATTTAAAGGGTAGCGGTCCAGATGGGTGATTATGTCAGTACCTGCTCTCTTAAACTTTGCAAACGTGTCCTGTCCTAAAAAAAAAATTCTGCAGTTCCCCTCTTCACTTTCTTGCCAACATGTAACCCAATCAGAGACAAAAAAATCCTAGTTCTTTATGTACTTTTGAGCCCTCTCATTAGAACAGATTATTCTGTGGTTTTGTTTGTTTGTCTGTTTGAAACAGGAGTTTGATAGATTGGGCAGGTTTGCTTCAAGTTCAATCTTGCTATCCTCTTCCCTCAGCCTGAAAAGTAAATTTGATTGATTTTGTGTCTTAATGCTAGCTTTATTTCATACATTAAACTAGTATTTACTGATGATAAATTATAGAAGGTCATACTAAGCCCTATAGATACAAGTGAAAATTAGATTTAGTGTCTCATTCCTCTGTGTTTGTGTGTGTGTCTCTGTCTCTGTCTCTCTCTCTCTGTCTCTCTCTCTTTTTTTCTCTCTATATATGTTTAATTTTAAAGTCAATTCTTGTGTTTTTGTTGAAGTAGGCATGATTGTATAATTTGATAACTTTTTATAAAAACAGATTGTACTTGAGATTTTAAATTATTTTGCTAGAAAACAGAGTAGGACCTCCTCTTCACTTCATCTTCGTAGCACGCAGAGTGACACGGGGTTTCTCAAGTAAAACACCTGGCTCAGCTATCCTGCTGCCCCGACATCACCTTTTTTCTAAACACAATAGATACCGTATGGAAATATCTGCTGCTCAGCTCGTTAGTTTGAGACAGACACAAATGAGATGACATTTTTCTGACTGATACATTTTTAAGTAAACTCGCTAAAGTAGCAAACAGGACTTTTCTCACAAACATGGTCCTAATTCACATTAGTCTGCCCAGAAAATAACCCTTAAGAACCATTTAACAAAGAGCCACAGTGAAGATCGCCAGGTTTCACCACCTTTTAGGGAGTGAAAATGTCATCAAAGTGTTTTTATTCAAAGGGAACAGAGTGATAAATGATAAGAAATTTAGCCATGATTGTTATACAGCTGGTAAGCACAAACTCTGCTTTCACTCAATTAGCTTCCATTCTATCATTCTTTTATGAAATGAATAGTAATCATGCATCTATTATGTACCTGACATGGATCTAGCAGTGTTGTGCTCGGTGGCAACCTGGACAAACACACACCCTTTTGGACGAGGTTTGCTATCAACTGAGGAGGAAAAAAGACACGCAATAAGAACGAAGCACATGTGAAAGGAATATAAACTGGCTGATTGGTTAGAGGGGAATTATGGAGGTCTGCCTTAGGTTGCTGCCTGGGAAAGAATTTGCCATGGAAAGAAAAGATAGGGTAGTTAAATGAGCCAAACCAAGGAAGAATTCTGGAAAGAAAAGCTGATATTAAGCCCTAAAATTAAATAATGTCAATATGTCTGGAAGATTGTGACTGAGCAGAGTGTTGGAGTAGAAATATTGAAGATGTCAAGAACGAAAAAATCATGACAGGCTCCATAAACTATAAAATATTTTTGTATTTTATTTGAAAGTAGTACAACCATTATGGAAATTAGTATGGACCTTCGTCAAAAAACTAAACCTAGAAATATCATTTGAGCCAGGTGTGCACCTTCTAAGTGTCTTCCCAAAATAGTTAAAGGTATTATATTACAGTGATGCATGAATATCCGTGTTTATAGCAGCATCAGTGGTAACAGCTAAATATTTGAAGCTGCTGATATGTTCATTAACAGATGAATGGACAAAGAATATGTGGCATTTTTGCATGATGGAGTACTACTCTGTCATAAAGAAAAAACAAACAAGGCATTTGTAGGAAAAAAGATGCACCTAGAGAATTAATGGTAAGAGAAATAAATCAGATACAAAAGCTTAAACATAGCATGCATTCTTTTATACAATAAACTCAAAATACAAATGAGGAGCAAAATAAGATACAGATGATAGGAAACAGGGTGATAGATTTTTTACAGTCAGAGACCCAAGAGATGGAGAGAAGGGGGTGACGAGGGGGAGGAGGGGATGAAAAAAATTAAGGTGTTTTATGTGCACAGGCCAATTCCCTGCAAGGAATGTAGTAGTTGTGTACTTCACATATGTCCTAATAAAAAATGAAAGCTTCGAACAAAAGGAAAATCAATGGCAAGTTTTTAAAAACTTTAACTTGAGTGAGGAAATAAAATTTTTATTTCAATAGCTATCTGATCAAGGAGGTCATACCATATGTGAATATCTAGGAGTGTTACATACAGCAAAGTGTTTTAGAAAGAAAAACAACACAATTATAAAGTGGTACAAAAAATAAGGTGGTACAGAAACAATACAACACTTCACTTCCCGTGCTGGACATATCTACTGAATTTTGAAAGTTTTTTATTTTCATGTTTGCTTTTGTTTTCAAAGGGCTGACTCTTGAACTCATGTTCCTTAAGCACCTACAATATAAAGCACATAGAATCTGGACACAAAATTGCACAAGAATATTCCTGCACCATGGACAGACCAGAGTTGCACTGGGAGAGGCCGATTAATTAGGCAAGACATCAAATATGTACGCAGGCCAGAAACAAAGTTGTGACCCTCACAGAATGCACAGACACACCTGCAGAGGTGGAAATAACCCCACTGTCAAAATTCCTTCTTTTTTCTCTGCCCCATGCTATGCCTTATGGCTTATTTTACACTGTCTAACTTAGATTTCTTTCTGAAAAACTTTCTGACTGTTAGGTGAGTTCCTACATCTCTTTGCTTCCATAAGTTCATCTCGAGTTGTCTCTCTGCTTCCTGATCTTACATGGCACTTAGTATCTCCTGTACGAGTGGCCTACAGCGATCTTAGAAAAACATTCCACTTTTCTTCAGTTCTTGTGTCGAAAAAAACAACATATTTACCTTACACCTTTAAATTATTAATCACAGAAAATTTCAGGAAAACATGAAATACAGCAAACAGTATAATACAACTGCATTTTCCCATCACTGGTATCCAGCAGTCAACACTGATCTTCTTGTCTTATCTATCTCTTGATCTATTTCCCAACACTGTGGTGTATTTTAAATAAAATTCTTAGCATCAAAATATTTAACTTATGACTATTACAGTGTAAATCATGGTCAATAGGAATTTTTCCCCTTTTTAACATCTCTCCCTCATATCAGCCTTTGAGCCAAGTCCACGTTAGAAAGATTTTGAATTGGTGAAGCCTGTTTTCAACTTTCAGGTGACACTACTCAAAATCACTTCTGACCCACTGTATTTGATCTCTGTCTTTTCTGTTATTTAAGTGAATTATTTTTTTCACCTAGAAACTTGATCATATTCCATCACATAAGACTTTTCCTGGCTGGCATTTATTCCATATTTTGCAGTCAATAAAGTCTTTAAAGAAATTAACCTCAGATTCCTAAAGTGGAAACTCTAGGAAAGAACTCAATGGAAAGAGATCTCAGACTATGCTATTGCAATTAAAAAGAATATGGAGGAGGAGGTGAGCCAATGTTTTCTTGGGTTGAGTTTGGGTAAAACAAATCTCGTCTTTCCTTGTGATCTGCTGAATAAATAGTTACATCTCCTTAGAAACTTTTACCTGGTGGATGCAGCATATCTGATGGGGAACTTTGGGGGAATTTATTCGAAAGAATCATGGGAAAGTTCTTTTTGCCATGGTTTTGCCCCATGGCAGGTCATAGTGATCTGATGTGGTATAAATATTAGATAGTGACAAATAACTCTGGCATTTTGTCAGAACAAAGATATGACTTAGACCCAATGGCTTGGCAAAGATGAGTGCCAGCATTTGGTGACAAATGGCTGGAGGTTGACAGCATGCTTCACTGCCTGGACTTTCATTCATCACAGAGATTTAAAAAAAAAAAGCACAGAACACAAAACACTCAACTTTCAAAATTTGGTGACAGGAGATGGAAGGAGAGGTAAAAGGCAAGTCAGAGGCAGTGACAAAGACAGAGAACCTGACTTGCAAAACAGTGACTCTCATTTTATGTTAAGAATCTCATTTTTCACTCTTCTTACACTCCATAATTCAGAAGAGCACTTTGCTGGTCCCTTGCTGAAAATTATGAAAGACAGAAGTATTTCAAGTTGTCAGCTGAGCCCAATCATATAATCAAAGGGTTAAGACTTGCCCTAGGAGATATTTTGTGAATATAAATTTGCACATAAGTGAAATATATGTGTATTTCTGTGTATTATGAATATTAATATTTCTGTTGTGTAAGAAAATCTGCCACAGAACAGTGAGATGCACATCAGACTTTGAATTAATAGAAGCAGGAATGGGTCTTAGTTAAGCAAATTATAAGCTCTCTAAATTAACCTCTTTTCACCCAGTTTTCACTTATTCATGTATACAGCTAGTAGGTATTAATATCAATAATGGAACAATCATTAAGTTTAGCCTCTAGGGTACAACAATAAATATGATGAGGGAGGAAGCCCTACTTTAGAGATTCTAGTGACAGAATACAAATAGTGAGTTAAAAATAGGACAATGATACTCTTCCCTTCTGTGTGGAAAATCAAATAAGGCAATTTTAGAATGATTAAGCAAAGACAGGGTTGAGGAATCTACTTTAGATAGGATAGATCACAAGTCTCAATTATAATTGTTTTGCTTAAATTTGAATGAGAAGTATCAATCACGAGACATCCAGGGACAACAGAATTCCAAGCAGAAAAAGAACATAAGGGAAGTTTCCTTAGAAGTGAAGGGCAGGGAGTGTCAGAGGAATGAACGCAAGGGCGAGGCAGCACCAACTTCTACTCTGTTTTCTGTCATCACAATTAAGTTTCTGGAAAAAATTGGTCACAAATACAAAAGAGCCCCATGAAGTCGGGGTATGTTCTTTCAAGGAAAACTTTTAATGCACATGATCAAAAGTATAAAAAAAAAATAAAAATAAAAGTATGGCATGGATTTGTCAAAATATTACCCATTTTTTTTTTATAAAAACATGGACCCCAAAGCGAAAGACTCCGCAGTGACCTTTTTCATGACAGCATCACCGTGCTGAATGCCCTGCTCACTCCTAGTGTTGTGTCTATGCTATGAGCAAGTGCCGGTGTGACCTGTTATCCGGTATGAACCAGTGAAAGAAAACACACATTACTGTGTGACTCTTCCGTGAATTCCCTTTGTTGAAGTTGCTAAGCATTTGACTCCTTGTAGTGGTGTTGCCCCTTGAAACCTTAAGACTAGAAAAAAAAAAATCACACTAGTTCACTGATACATTCTGTTTAACTAGATTATTATTTATTCTCACAAATGTTGACATCAATATTTCCATTTAAACCATATTTTCTCTTGGCTTGAATCTGTACCTGTTTGCACTGTGCTAATTTAAACCATTGTTCTTAACATTAACCATTTCAGCATGCTTCTAAGGACCTTGAATAAACCCTATCATTTTCTTTCTCAGGTCAAATTGCTCAAATGCCTCAAAATTTTATAGTTATAACTTACTCAGCTTTGATTCAAAGAAATATCCTACAGATATAGTGAGTACAAAGTGCTGCTGTAGAGTCTAATGGATCCTCAGGGAAGAAGGTCTCCACTGCCTGGCCCTAGTTTGTGGAGCTTTTATTTGTGAGATGTGTGTATGTTTTGACAACAAGAGCCATGAAGACACTAATTTAGTATTGAATATGTAATATTTAGACTCCTCTTAAAACATCTATCATATACATTGTAGAAGTAGAGCGAATTCAAGTGAAATTTAACACCTTGATAAAGGAGTTTATGATCGTGCAGAACAGTCTGAGTCAGCCAATGACTAGTTGCATCTTTCTTTGATACCGTAACAACCTCAACCAAACTTCATTTCTTAAAACATCTACTTGCTTGTTCATGATTTTCTGAGTCAATAATTAAGACTGTACCCCAGCTGGGAATTCTTCAGGTGTTCACTAGTGTCTCTTACAAAACTGTAAATATCTGAAGGATTAAGTTGAGGATGGAAAAGCCCAGTAATTTCAACCTCTCACCTGGAAATCAAAACACAACAGGAAGGAAAACTGACTCATGTAACAGAAGGTCTATTGCCATCTGTTGGTCAAATTCACATCTCTAATTTTAAGAAAGAAGAAAATAGGTTTCACTTCTTCACGGAAAGAGCTAAACATTTGTGATTATATCCAATCACTCATGCCTTCAGAAAGTTATTTACTCTTCCTGAACCTTAGCCTACTCATCTATAACACAGAGAGATAGCATTGTTCTTGAGAACCAAATGACTCAAGGGATGTAAAATAGTAGGTAAATACTATAAATATTTAAAAAACAGATATATCAATTTATTTCCCCTTTTAATTTCCTTAGGTTGTATTTATATATCTTTGAGGAACACATTATTGAAAAAAATTATCCTTTTTCTTGGGAAGCTTAACACTTAATTGAGGATATTGATTTTCAAGTTACCATTATCTGGTAATTGGAAAATTATGCAAAAGAAAATGATTTCATGTGACATCACTATCTCTGTGTTTATCAACTTAATTTCTAATACGTGTCTATGAACAGTTCATGAGTTGATGAAGCCAGACATCATCAGAATATACCTGATTCTCAAAGTAATATATTCATCTCTCATTCATTTTATCATTTACTTCCATATCAAACATGTACTTATCTTGTGATATTTTATTATAGGGGCTGATGGTAATTAACTGAAAATTGGTGGTAAATACAGGGTGAGTTCCAAGGACCACAAGAGAAGAACTCATGAGATTATTCTTAATCAGAGGTCCTTCACCCACCCCAAAAGAGGTGTTATAGTCTCAATCATGTTTCAAAATTTTACAACTTGAATCTTCCCTCCAGTGACTATACTGGGAAATAAAGCCCTTATGGTAACTAAGGATAAAGAAGTTGTAAATGGGGTCCCAGTGTAATAGTACCATGATCTTACGAAAGGAAACAGAGAGAAAGGACATGTGAAGACACTATAAGAAGGTAGTCTCTGCCATCTGAGCTAGGAGACCTCAGGAGACAGCAGCCTTGCAACAGATGTGCAGATTGCAGTATTGTGAAAAACTCAAGTGCATTTGTGCAAGCCACATACTCTATAGTGGCTGTTATGTCAGTTCTAGCTAAATAATGCCTAAATTGGCAAATGGATTAAGTATTGATGGAATTTATTTGGGTGAAGTAAAGATTCATTTGATGTTCTACTGCTAGGTAACGATAAAATTCCAAGAAAACAGTAATCCAGGGATGTTTGTTGAGAATTGCTTTAGCTGGGCTATTGTGTGTGGTGCTGAGGAGTTGGAAAAGGTGTAACAAGGGCTCAGATCTACATCTGTAAGGCAATTTAGGAACACTGTACCCTTGTATGTCTGACTAAGGTCTATGGGATTCATACTGGGAGAAGAGCTGTATATCCCATTCAACCAGCAAAATTCTTCAGGGTAGTTTTACATGAAGCCAAGAAAAGGTTAACATTTTCACTAATCCTTTTTCTATGGAAAAAAGTAAAGCAATTTTTTATAACAAAATAATAGGAGAATACAGTAGTTAACATGGTGCATATTGTGGTCTTTAAAGTAGTGACTCAGAGTTCAAGATATGGGCATAAAAAATTCTCCAATAAATACTAGCATAAACCTTCCTTTCATAACCACATGAGAACACCTCTGACATCCATGATGAAGAAGAACTTCATATGTAGCACAGTGGTTCCTCTTGCATTCCTCTCTGTCTTTCCTACAACCTTCCTACATCCTTTACTCTGTTCTCACCAAATTCTATTGCATTCAACCACTACATTTTAGATCGTTAAGCACAGCTTCCCGGGGTGCATCCAGGGATCTGGTCTCTCTGTTGAGCTTTTTCAACCCTGTCTGTCTTGCACTTGAAATTCTGTCCAGCAACGACTTTCATGTTTTTCTTTCCACTACTCTCATTCTGAAACAGTCACTTCAGCTTAATTTCTTCTAAGAACATTTTTCTGATGCTCCAGTAAGCTATCCACATGTTATTCTTGCTGTATTCTACACATCGCCATAGTCATCTACGTGTACATTACCACACTGAGGACAGCTGTTTCAGTGAGGAGTGTAACAAGCTGTACATGACCCTCAACCCACAAGAACACACACAAACACACACATACACACACACATATACTTGCATACACATACATTAGCACAAGTACCCTGACATGTACTCAAATGCCAGTCCACAAGTGCTACTTCGCTGTGAGATTGTGTGGACTCACACGCTGTCTCTAAATCTATTTCTTCATTTACAGAAGGACAGAGGTACAAAGTGCTAAGCTATGCTGCCCTCACAATCTGTGAACCTATGAGTGAGACATCATGTAACACGTTCATTAATCCATATGTACTAACCACATCTGATATGTTTGAAATGATCAGTACTTCTATGATATGACAGTAACAGGAGAAAATAATTGGAGAAGACCAAACTATCTGCCAGATTCGGGTGTGTCAAAGGTGACAGCTACACAAGGAGATCTTGTCATCTTCGAGCTTTTTATGTCACCTTTAGAAAGAAACTTGCATGAAGGCTGAGACACGTAATACACTAATTAGAAGGCTCTCCGCTGGGGTAATTCCCTTCTGTCCTTTCTTTCCTTATACAAGAATCTGCTCAGGCAAAGCTGCTAAGAGCTTGGTTCTAACTTTGAATGGCACATAACTTTACGACCCTGTGTGGTAACTAATTGAGAGTTACACTCTCACACAGCTTGTGGCAATTACTGATTTCCGTGCTCATCTCCTTCTTATATCCTATATTTATGAAACACAGGATCTTGCAGAACTTTTGTTAACATTTATTTTTCCCATGAATCCTTTTAAATTTAAAAATAATATGTCTGAGTGGGCAGAACCTACAGGCTGGTACTCTGCTTTGGTGAGGATTCTGAAGCCAGGCCACTAATTCAACTACATTTTATGGGCCTTTTAGGAAACAAGAAAAGATTTTTTTTTTAGATTTATATCCTCTTTCTATCCTCTACTCATTATTATATTTACCTTGTAAAATTTTAAGTACTTCCAGTTCCTATTATCCACATTTATACAGAGGATTCTAATGCCTAATACAAAGGTGTATTGTAGAAATAAAATGAGAGCTAAACCAAATACATTTATCATATCACTAGGAAGATAGTTGCCACTCAAATTATCCTTCCCTTTAAAATCCATGCTCCCCCAGGAACCTATCAGTAACTAAATTCCTCAACAACAAAATCAATATTATCAGTGGATGTCATTTTATAATACACATATTAAATGGACTACCATAAAAAATGTCAAGTGCCACGTCACTTTTTATTACTTTGAATAAATTTTAAGGTACTCAGTAAATACCAAAGTATTGTTTTTAAAACCATGAATGAATCAAAAATAAGCAGGATTATAAGGATGGGTTACTTACCAGTTAAGCAAGGTCAGATGAAGGCTGGAGATACAGGTATCTGGATGCTTCTCCTACAGAGCTGAATTTTACTCCACTGGGGCTGCTGCCTGAGGCTAAGAAATCATGGAGACAAGTGGAAGACAGCTTAGGCATTTGGGAAGAGGACAGAGTAACAGATGTCCAGGGAAGAAAGCGATCACTATTCCAGCCTTTATTTTGGCTTCAACTGCTATCCTTACCACCAAGATTTTCTTGTGTAGTTTGAGTCCTTATTATTGGAGGAGTTTATAGTTCTCTGTTGTATTAAAGATAATTCTTTGCTTAACTATTATTCCTCAGGGCTGGCAGCTGACCTTTGATAACATCAAGGATTATTCATCATTTTTTCTACCATGTTTGTTCTAAGACAGAACCTACTGTAGTGAAAAATGTGTCTCTTCCATTTCTGCGGCCTCCTCTGAACAAAGATATGCTCTCTTTTGGTCACATGTAGAACATAATATATTTAGGTTAATTATATGCTTAAGTGAATGAATGAAAACACCAGTGGATGAGTAAACACAGCATAAGGAGTGAAATATTAAGGAAATTTTGGTCTCCAACATTTTATAATTATTTTATTCCATGTTGGAGCAATGCGTATTTTTAAGAGTCCTTACAATGATTGAGCTTCTTAGTGTCATTTACAAGGCATTTCTTTAATATACTGATTTACCCTTCCCATTGCCTCTTTCTGTGTCTCCAAGACCTGTTTCCATTTGCAAGATATCTATCTCCTTGTCCCCTTTTATCCATTCTTAATTGTACTTTTTTTATTGTACTCCATCTTGATCAAATGAGAGATGCTACATGGTATTTAAGCTTGTGTGTCTGGTTTATTTAACCCAACATAGTTTTCAGGAGCACCCATTTTCTAAAAATGGACTATAATCAGTATGTATAGCAAAAACCTACTGATAAATTATATATATGTATATAACATATGTGTATAATATACTTATATAGAGAGAGCATATATATATAAGATATATATTTTTCATACATATGTAAGTATGCATATAAGATATATATTTATACCTTATATGATTACATATATACATATATATCCTTCAATTACTTTTATGCAGAAAAATATAGACCAGAAGAATAATCTGTAGGCTGCTGTCCTAATGATGGAAAAACTCAAATCACTTCAGGTAACTATTTTATCAAATATCATTTTATAAGGAAAAAGTATACACAGTTCATGTTCTTTGCAGGGTATTATATCAAAAAAGCATAGTTAAATCACCTTTGAAATAAAGAGTTAGGTAACACTCTCATCTTTGTTTATAATAAAAGGAAAGCTCTTACATTTTTGCTCCTCAAAGCTGGCATTCATGGTGGAACATTTCATAACTCTTTATGGTTTCCAGAATTCTTTTGCAAGAAAATTCCTGATGCTCCAATGAACGTATGCATGGGTATTTCCAACTTTAGCCTGGTCTGGTGGGCTTAAACATTCCGTGGTAGGAAATATGATGTAGTTATTGCACATAGTCAAATTTAGTATCTCCTAGGAACATCTTATCATTTCAATCCTGAGAGTAAAGTAATTCTAAATTGAATGAATCTTGAAAAGAAGCTCATAACATTAGCAAATAAAAAGAATCAACAAAGGCAGATAAATTAAACAGCAAGTAGAGACACAAATATTTCAATCTAACATCTTTTTGTGTTAAATTCCCTCTGCAATATGCTCTTTCACATTGTATCTCATACAACATCACATATACAACATGGTAACTGATTTGATCAGCTCTTGTCCTTTAAAAAGATAACCTTATTCATCAATTCAGTCTTACCTTTGATTTTGTCTCTTCCAGTAAGTGTTCTCTTATGTGTCAACTCAAATTTCTCTGCATCTTTATCTTTATAAGTGACACGTTTTTAGTTATTACCCGTAGATCTGTATCCACCAGTGGATTAAGAATTCATGAGAAGTGACTTATTCTCATAGGAAGAGAGCTTCTACTTGTAAGAATAAATTTACTCTCTCTCCCCCTTGATAGCAATCATAGTGCACAACATTCATTATATCATCGTAGAAAATCTTGTGGAAGACAGAAAAACAGACTAGAAGAAATCAATGAGAAAACAAATTACAGAAAACAGAATAATACCTAAAATAATAAAGAATGGGTTTCCCAGTAGTTGGTTCTGTTCCCTGGTTTATTTGTTAATTGGCACTAAAGTTTATCTCCCTGAAAAATACAGCCTTTTCCCCTAGTTTTATTTTTTTAACTACTGATTAAAGCTATGGAAAAAAAGCAAAACTTGCCTTTCTAAATTTGTTTTAATTTAAATCTTAAAATTCAAATTTTTAAATACTCTCTCATAAGAAAAAGAGACCTAACCTTTTACTTCTCATTTTTCTGTGACATATGGACATAAGAGAAGTCACAGAAATAGCAGTCAGTACTGATATATTCAGTGGCAAATTTCATAGTGAAAACTCTTCTGTTATTACGAGTCACTGTATTTTATCTTATTCAGTCAAAAAATTCAGAAAAATCCAATCCCATTAATGAATTTAAAAATGCAATGTGATAACTGTAAACTGAACTAGATAATGTGTAATTTCCTCTGCACAATCCCTCATACACATTCTTGCCACTTGCTAATATCTTCTGAATTTAGAAGCTGTATAAAAGTGTGCCTGTGTGTGCCTGTGTGTTTACTAGAAAAATTGCTTTCCAGATTAACAATACAAAGTTGTGAGATGTTTCTATATAGTACAACAAAACACAGACAACTAAAATAATGTCAGATATAGAAAAATCAAAATGAGCCCTGAAAGGAGAACCACGAAATATTGCTTTAGTTTCAGTTTTATTAATTGAATGATTTGAGGGAAATCATGACTATAGTGACTACATTTCCCATATTTTTATTCCAGTGGGTGACGGCAAGCCATTTATCTTAGTTCCTCTGATTCTATTATTTTCTATGCTCTTTAGACTAAAGTTATTCTCTGACAGAAAAAAATAGTGACATTCAATGAATTCTCATGACTACTGAGGATAAGTTATGTAAGTGAAGTAAAGGAATGAAATTTTCCTACATATTGGGTTAATGGAATCATTAAGGCCGTTATATCTGAAGAGTCACGATTCTCCTTTTCTAAAGCACCACTCATCAAAAGTGCTGATCCTGACTTGAGAGAGATACAATTACTCCTCGCTAGTGCCCAGTGGCGGCAAGACTTCTCAAATCACTCCAGACAACTGTCTTTTAAATGTCTAATAACTCAGTAAAGTACACAGTGTCATCTTTCATGTCTAATTCAAGTCACAACCAATAGCTTCATCAGCGTGAAGAGCACGAGGCATACACACTGAAATCTAATATAAGTAGTAATTGGATACAAATTTTATTCTAGGATTGGACTATGATATTAAAATAAATCTCTTGTTTCCTCTCCAGTGCTAGTAAAATGCTCTTATAGGAAAAACCGTGGAGAAAAGCTGTGTTTTGTACGAATGTCCATTTCCTTTCACTTGAAAAGAATCAGCAAAACTTCTACCATGAGCTGTATCCTGTGCACAACACACAAGAACAAGCTGGAGATAAGCGTATCTGTCTTCGCTCTTCCCTTTGGAAGATGAAGAGTGTTCAGCTTTTCAGTGTCTCATTTCTTCCATTGATTCTGATTTAAAGATCATAATTTCAATTCCCAATTAGTTAGTATATGATCATAATTGGTTTTCAGAAATGAAGTCTTAGGCCTCAGTTTCTCAAGTATATTCATCAAAAGAAGGTATGAACATAAAATATATAAGCATTAAATGGACCCTTACTGGATGATGTAGTGTAGCAAATTGTATTTAGATGTGTTGTATTCTGAGGCTGTATTTAATGTCTTTAATAAACTGGTATAAAAACAACACAGCCAGGTGATTGTAAATACAATGAAATGACAGCGTTTTGTATTGCATTTTAGTATTTAAAATGCTGTTACTTACACTGATTTTTAAAATTTTAATTGTTTCTAAAAAGAAAAACTCCAAGGAAGCAGAAATGAGCATTGCTTGAATGGAAACCAAGCTCACCAGTTCTACTGCTGAAGGTCACAAAAGCTAGTATGCTGAAATAGTTCTCAGTCTCTTCTTCTTCTTCTTTTTTTGTTTCCCCAGTCAAAAGACTGTCATATTTCAGAATTTGAGTAACTGTAAGGAAGATTTTTCAGATGTGCTAAATTAGGAAGGAAAAGAATTTAGACAGATTTTATTCCTCCTTACATTACTGTGTGAAGATGTCAGCACCTTTGTTTAAAATATAGTTGAGAGATAAGTAACCAAACTATAAAATTTAAAATCCAAGTATTAGAGCAAGTTTGCCTCTATCCAACCTCAAATATACAACTCACTAGCTGTGGACCCATGGACATATTGCTTAACCATTCTGTGTCTCAAATTCTACCTGCAAAATGATGGTGATAATATACTAGCTCTAGGCTTTGGGGATATATTAAATGAGTTAATCCACGTAAAGAGTTTAGAAGATTGGCATATAACTGGTTCCTATCATGTGTTTGTTCCATAAAGACTTGCTCTTCACTTTTAAGAAATGCTGAAATTCTAAATTTTTATGATAGAAAGTAGAAAGAGTAACCAAAAGGCAATGGGACCCATGGGACTTAGAGAACCTGGCACTGATTCATGTTCTGCGTCTGCCAATATATGGGTCTTCACCACTGAGTCCCCTTTCCAAGCACTGATTTCTTCATCTGAAAATGCAGTGGGTTTGTGTGGGATGCTGTGCAGGCAAACAAAGACTAAGATCAGGGATTCTGGAGTCACGCAGGTCCAAATGGAAATCCCCATTCAGTCATAAGGATCTTGACAATGCACCCTCACAAGAAGAAGGAAGACACTTGCTTGATGTTGACCATGGTGATTTAACAGAACTCTCAGATTAAGGCAATTAGCATTTCCACTGTATTCTTAATCGATGAACTACGTGATGATTATTGATACAGACAAAAGATTCTTTCTTGCAATAAAATTATGAGATGCCAGGATCAATAATCCTTTTTATAAGGTAAAATAAATTCATTATTCAAATGGTGAGAAAGTAAAATTGTGGAAATTGTATAACAACTCACATTCTATGATGAGGAAATTTGTATTGATTTGTTCTGCTCTTAATACTATTAACTTGATTCTCCACATTGTTCATTGTGCTCTCCACTGACAAGTGGCTTTCTCTTTGGAGAACAAGGCCATTACAGAAGGTGTTTGAAGAGTGATGGACAACGGAAAACAAAAGAGATAACTTTCATAGCTTCATTTAAGGAATAGCAACTGGATCTTCCCTAGAGATGTCAAGGTGCCTTCTACTTAGAGTTATAGAGATCGTAAACAGGAGTGGCTACACTCTGGTGACTTTTGAGAAGTGTACTTGTGTGTGTGTCATCACAATGCTCAGGCAGGGGTGATTGAATTAATTTGATAGTGCTTGATACTCGAGCACTTAGTGTCGCTCATGAGGGACTGTGACAGTAACGGTTAGGAAGGGTCATGGAGAAAGGTGAGAAATCTGAAGCTAAGGTTCCAAAATTTTTGTAGGCTTAGTTTTTGTTTTGTTTTGTTTTGTTTTGTTTTGTCACAAAGCCTTGCTTTGTGGCACAGGCCAGCCCCAAACACATAATCCTCCTTTTAATCTCCCGAGGTATAGAGTTACAGAGTAGTTGGAATTTTAAGCAAGAGACCTACCTTAACTTAATATTGTCCTCTGAAGTATCTCTAATAACAAAGAAACGGGAATATTAGGGAATCTGGCAACCCAACACAAAGCAAGTTGAAAACATCTTTGAACTATGATGTTTCATTTTTATTTTTATTTACTTTATTTATTTAGTCTTTTTTAGAAAGGGTTTCATTATGCAGTTCAGACTGGCTTTGAACTCACTTTGTAGCCAAGGCTGGCCTGGAACTCCCTGTGATCTACCTGTCTCAGCCTCCCAAGTGCTAGGATTACAGGTGGCATGTGCCACCATGCCCAGATGTTGTTTCATTTTTTAAATGTGAATTATTTGGTGGCCAATGATGCTCTTTGGTGTTTATTTTAATATAATATGTTTTCTGGAAAAAAACCTGAAGATTAGGTATTCTAAGCCTTAAATCACATTTAATGGTTTTGTTAACATCCTCCAAAAATACTTTCATCTCCTCAGCTGTGGAGATACCTTGCCCTAAAATCCTAGTTATAGAAAGTGTGAACCCCTAAAAACAAATTAAATTCTAAGAGCAGTAAAAGATAGTGTCTTCTTTAATGGGAGAATCAATGAGGCTCATGAACTTACAGAATATGTTAGGATAAGTTGCAGCAACCCAAAGTTCACTAGGTTTTTATTTCTGCAACTCCACATTAAACTTCGCTCTGAACTTAATGTTAAATTAAAAAGGTCTGCATATTTTATGCCCTCTAGTGATTTTATTGCTCACTAGAGATTTGCTATATTAAAAGCACCAAAATTGCTTCTATCAATTAATGATATTATACTTAAAGTCTAGATGAATTACTGAGTGCTGGTGGCAGCTACAGTGGGGAAAGTTCGCACTGAATTTGAAAACATGTCGTTATCCTCATTTATGTGATTAACAAAGATACCTATTTTTGAATAATTACATTTTATAATTTATTATTATTTTTATTTGAAAATCAAAAAATTATAAAAGCCATGATACAGTATTTCAAAACAAAATAATTGGAGATTAGCACTGGTTAATGTATTGCATATTGTTATCTTCAAAGTAGCTTTCAGATTACAACATAGAGGCATGAAAAAAATGATCAAAAAAAATGACAGTAGAAAAAAAGACACCTTGTAAATCCACAATGAGTCATAGTGTGCATGTTAGTGAAAAGGTATAAAAGTGAAGATATTTCAATTGTATTTCAAGAAACTAAGGATGCAGAGATGGAGGGGAAAAGTGTCTGGCTTCCAGAAGCTCTCACAACTGGACACGCACTAAGTCAACGTCAAATTATGATCAGATGTGCTGAGCACTGAAGCACGGCTGCTCTTGGGATCTGGGAAAGCCTACCTCTGGGACTGGGTAGACTTGTTGAATACCAAGATATGTGACCTGACTTTGAAAACTGGTTAGAAATTACTGAGCCAAGATGGGCTTGGAGATACTCAATCAGCAATGAAATATGTGTCATAGCAACAATGCATGAAGAAATTAAGTTGCGATGGAAAATCAGCAATTAGTTTTATTTGACAAGACCACGGGTCAGGAAGGAGAAAATGACAGGCAGTTAAAGCCTTAGGTAATGTGCTTAGCAGCTTGGCCTCCACCTGCGGACCAGGCAAGGGCTCTTCGATTTGTTTATTACTTGGCTGAAGGGGCTGTGGAAATGAGACTTCTATTCAAGCTCTGTAAGTCAAACCAAGCCTGTGACTTGAGTCTGACACATTTTTGTTTTCCAACAGAGCTGCCATATGTTAATTAAGCCATGTGTCTGCCGGGTACTCTGCACCCTGTTTGCAATCTGCATGGAGGACAGAGGGTCTGTAGCAGGCCCGAGAAGCCCTGCAGAGCACAAAGGATATGGCAAATGTACGAATTAGGAAGATGAGTCTGGTAGCAGCACAGATCAGGAATGAGTGGAAACACTATGAGAGAAAACAGCAAATCGATTACTTCACTTACATAGAATAGGACAAATGTGAAGAAAGGGACATCTTTCTCAAATATCTTTCTCAGTCTTTTCCTCATAAAAGTCTACAAGTTTTGCTCCATTTTGGGAGTTAAATGTAAGTGTTAATACACTTTCTCTACTGGAAGGAAGGGAAAGAGGATTTTAAAAACAAAACATTAGGGAAAAAAATGGAAACAAAGATTATGCAAATGTGGAAGGGAAGAAGGGTTGAAGTGAGAGGAAGGGAGAAGGAAAAAAAGAAGAACTAGGATATATTATGTACAGGCACAGATTTCCTATGATGACTGTGACCATTATTTATGACAAATATATAAAATAAATTTAAAATAAATTAAAAATCAAAAGGTGCTTCCAGTCTGATTCTCCCCATGAAAGGCTTGGCAGCTCTGTTCCAAGATAGTGAAAGTTGGTTTGAATTCTGGTAATAAAAATGTTTGTATATAAAAATTATCTGATCTAAATGATAGATCTATACGACTTTTGGGTATTGAAGTTCTTGTTGAGGGAAGAATATAATTTATGGATTAAAAATAAGGCACAAAAGTATTTAATTAGAATCAGAAAATAGATTACTAAAGATTACAACTGTAAACGCTAAAAGACATCACAGCATGTCCGTGGCCATACCACCCCCGGACACACCCAATCTCCTCTGATCTCAGAAAAAATATCACAGCACTCATAAAAAAAACATAATGCTCATTTTAAGTGACTGCCTGACAGACTTCTATACTAACTTGCCCCTCTTTTTAGCTGTATATTTTTATTCTTTCCATTTGACAATAATTTTATATCCCTTTCAGTGAGAAAATCACAAAAATGGATCAGTTACTTAATCTATACTGTCATTGTTTGGTGGTGATCATCTATTTCTAGCTCAGAAATTTCTCACTGGATGTCAGTGCTGGCACAAACGGTGGAGGGACATGTGACATTCCTCCTTGGATGGTACTTGGTACACCTCTGCAAAGTGGTACTGCTGCATCCAGTGCAGCTTGAACACACAGCAGTATTTCTTTACAGCACACTTCAGAACGTGAGAGAAAGGAGTTGTCATTCACCGCGCACAGAGACTAGGTGTCCCCTTTGCATGCTGACTCTGAGGGTCAACATGCTGCTGTGTCCAGCAATTTCAGAGCACAAAACTTGGTACAGTAGCACAGGGAGACTTAGACTTCTTAAAAACGAGCTCTTCCCTGGAGCATAAGCTATATAGGGGTCCCACTGAGGGCCAAATACCCACAGCCACCTCAAAGGTACCCCACACGAAGGCAAGAGAGTCAGAGCGAAGAGAGCAGAAGGAGATAGCTTGCCTAGAGGATTTCTTTCACATGTTTTATTTCTGGGAATCTCACCAAAGCATATGACCTTCTGAGGTCCTCCCCAGCAATATGAGAGAAGCAGTAACTTCTTTGTGTTCCTCCTGGTTTAAACAAACAGCTCACCAGTCCTTCCTGAGAGATGCGTGAGAGGTATCACAGCCGTGACTGGCAGATG
Source organism: Hydrochoerus hydrochaeris (assembly GCA_004027455.1). Classification (NCBI taxonomy): domain Eukaryota; kingdom Metazoa; phylum Chordata; class Mammalia; order Rodentia; family Hydrochaeridae; genus Hydrochoerus; species Hydrochoerus hydrochaeris. The sequence continues at coordinate 107,955 of PVLA01003896.1, forward strand.
GACAGGTCATTCTTCCTCCAGAGACCAGGCCCTTAGGAAGAAGGCCAAACAATAAAAACAGCTAAGGTCGGACTAGATTTCCCAAGATTTCACTGTGAAGACTGGTCTGGAAAACTGGTCTGGAGGCCAATGTGTGATGTCTAATTTACTGGTTGATAAAGAAATGAAGTGGTATTTTCAAAGAGTCTATATATATTTTGTCTAGTATACGACAGTTTGTATGTTTGGTTTTAAATATGGAAATGTCTCGAAGGTATTTCTGAATCTCAGGATAATTTGTCTATGATGGCACAAATAGTAATTAAGAGGTAAGAACTCATTACTAAAACCATTAGGATGAATAACAAGGGTCCCTCAAAAGCTTCAAAATAGAACTGCCGTGTGACCCAGGAACAGACTACTTGAAGATAGCTAAAGGAAATGAATGACAAAGAAACTTTGGTGACCAAATATTTATTCCAACACTACTCACAATAGATAAAACATTTAAATAAATATACAGTCCCTACAAACTGATGGGAGGCTAGAAAATGTGATGGATACATAGGTATATATATATAGGTGGAAATGTGGACATATAGATGCACAGATAGCTATTAGGTTATTATTTGGTCATGAAAAATGAAAACTTGTTATTCCTGGCAACACCGATTATTATGTTAAATGAAGTAGGCACAAAAAGACAAACATTGCAAAATGTCATTCACACATGGAAACTAAAAAATTTCCTATGATGGAAGTAGAGAGAAGAATGGGGAGAGGAGAAGAAAAGAGGGATGGTAAGGAAAGCAAAATAACCAAACATTCAATTCCCTGCTTATCTGGTTTCAAGATGCAAAACCTAACAATGAAATGATGAAAATGAAACAAAACTAATGATAATACCTCATTAACAGGAATTAAATTCTTGGAACATACTACTCACAGTTATAGATGCTTTATATAGATAATCTCATTTGATCTTCACATTATCGTCTATCTATCTATCTATCCATCAGTCTGTCGACCTATCTTATATATGTATTTCATAGATAATTACAAATATATTATATAAAATATATATGTAAATATATATATGATTTACATCACACAGATGCAATGATACAGGGTAAATAAATTGTTTGACTAGTTGTTATAAAGGTAAAATAAAATTTGAATTTGTTTCAAGGAACATGTTCTAAATCTTAGTTTTGCATTATCTCTTAAATGACCATTAAGGTATATAAAATATTGAGTGCACAAAGAACAAAAAAACCCAAATATTCAATCTCTGTGTATTTTTCCTTTCCCTTTGAACTCAGAGGAATGTGTGAAAGTGTGAGTTTTCCTAAGAAAGAGAAGCACAGGCTGGATGGATGGATGGATGGATGGATGGAAGAATGGATGGATGGATGAATGGATGGATGATGGATAGATATGGGGGTTGATTCAAGTAAGCCTGGAAGAAAAGAAGCCCTACAATGTAATGTTTTCAGAATGGTAAGCTGATGGGGTAGCTGAGCCTAGCTTAAAGGTCTGAGAAACAAGGTATCCACTTCTGTAACCTATTTTGAGGCTGAGAGCTAAGAACCAGAACAAGAGAACTACATGAATCACAAGGTTCAAGCCCTGTTCTCTGACAACCTGAAAAGTAAAAGCTTTGGTGTCGGAGTGGGTGAGGGGAAAAGGAAAGGAAGGGGAGGGAAGAAAAGGAAGGGAATTTTCTTTCCTTACCCTTTGTGCTCTCCTGTTGGAAACCTCCAGGAATTGGGGGTTGCCGCTTACCTCCCTGTGGACAAGCTTATCTACTCAGTAAGCTAATTCAAATGCTAATCTCTTCTGGAAACAGGCCTACAAACACAGCCAGAAAGGTTTTTCCAGGCAAGTGGGCAACATTTAACCAAGGCAAGTTGACCTATAAAATGAACCATCACAGGCATTTTGTAAATTTTTCTTAGTGCGACCTAGCTGCCAAGGTCATGAGCTTTCCTACTTCTAAGTAGACTGCAGAAAAGGCCTCAAATCCTGGATTCAGGAGAAGGAAATCAATACCACAGTGTTCACCTGCTGCACAGGTCTATGCAGCTGGGAGAAGACCTGCATTATCAGAGATCGTCCTTTACCCAGCAAACAGAGGGAGACAGCCCTCAAACCTGGCACATTAGCACTAAATTCATAGACAATCCAGGAAATTCAGTGAAACAAACAGAGATCCATGCTGGCAGAAATATCACGCTTGATCTTTTTCTCTCCAGGGGGAACAGCTGGACTGACTGGTTAAGTCTTTCCTCGGTTTTCTCTGGAACAGATAACGTAGGCTGAGGCGTGAGACCATCATTCGCTTGCCTTAATTAAACAGCAGAATCTGAGAACACTGGAGCACTTATGTGTGAAAGTATGGGAAATATAAAGAGCTATATTTAGTACTACCCCGGGATTGTGAGAGAACAAACTCACAGTTACTGAACCCATTTGGACAGATAGCCACAGTGCAAATTATCTAAAATGGATGTCCTAATTCAACATTGATAGCAATATCCCAATTTCAGAAACAAGAGCCCTGGGTTTCAGAAAGGTTCAGTATCTAGTCTGAGTTCATGGTAAAGGCAGGTGGCATAATTAATCCAGATCTTGACACAGAGAAAGGAAAACAAAGGTGACAACTGTGTATACTGACTAGCAGTCAGCACCTTAAAATACCTTGCGGTCATCCTCTGGCTGCCCTGACAGAAGGTGAAGCTTATCTGTCATTAAGGTGTCTCTGCCCCTTAACCTGGATTTCAGATGCTGCCACCTCCTGAATAAGCAGCAGGATGCTGTCCCTAATAGACAGAGGTCAGTGAAGAACCCAGGCCAATTATTACCATCCTCCTATTACCCAAATCCAGAGAACCATGATGATCATGGTGAGCCTTTCTGAATTCCATCCCTCTGTTTTCACTCTGTCATTGTTCCTGATGATGTGACAGTTGTCAGCCCAGCAGATTCCATCCCTCAGTATTAAGCCCAAATGACACCAGGATCACATGTCCTTGTTTCTACACACCCACTCTGGGAAGTAGCTACCTGGCCTCAGTGGGCTAGAATTTTAACCAAGCACTAGATTCAAGTTTGAACTGATCAGTATGCTTGAAACAGAAGGCTTGAGTTTAGAACAGTCTAGACCAATCAGAAGACTCCAGTTGGACCCATCACAACCCTGCTGTGACTACATAAGGCAGCTCCTCTCACTCTTCTCAGGTAGGACCCAGAGGGCTCCTGTCTAGTGCCAGAACACACATCTTATTCATACAAAGCCTCTCCCCAGTAGTTCTATAAATCCACTCCTGATTTCTTGGGTAGTGTGAGCTCAGAAGCACTTGTAAATCTACTTAGGATTAGTATCCTAAATAATGTGGATACTGATTACTTAAAAAAATTCTGTAACTAGTAAGGGCTGTTTTCCCTAATGAGGTCCAGGAACCAAAGACCAAGAAAGAATAGCAAAAAATCTGCAAGAAATAGAGTTGACCTGCACTGTTTGACATAACTAGTATAAATTATAGCATCATTCCAGCCCAGAGCTGTAAACGAAGAGCTGAAGGTCCACTGGTGCTCAAAGCCTAGGGACATTAGCAAAGCTGTCCTTTGCTGATTAATGATTTCTATCTGAATCTGGCCAAAGAACTCTCAACTGATTAACAATATGAGCATCTAATTTAAATAAAAGTCTTTGCCTTTAACATTTCCTGAAATCACCCAATCATGTAACAGGTCCTTTCTGGTTCTCTTTTCCTAAGCCATCAAATTTCTCATGCTGCAAATCCTTCTATCATGTGATAGGTAGTAAGTATCACTTTGTTCAAGTATGTATGTTTTCCTAATGATTTTGGCTTAATGTTGCAACTGTATTTTTTTGCTTCAAGTTTCTTTGGTGAGCAGTGTGGTTGAAAGTTGAGGATGGAAACCACTGAAAGTCAGAAAACTTCTAGTCCCTGTGTTTCCACCTAGATAAGTTCCAGGAGAAGTCAACAATAACCCAACTCCTAATACAAAACCAAACCCAACCAAGAACAACAATAGCAACAACAAAACAGAAAGGACTTAGCAGTCAGAACTCCACGACTTTCCTTGGTCTATGGCAAATGATTCAAACCTATGGTCTATAGGCACCGGTTAGATAATCATGAATCCCTATAGGACTGGAAATGTTTAACATCAACATGGGAATTCAGCAAAATGTCTCATGACGAGATTGTGCAGTTCTCTGACATGGACTACTTAGGTGATCATAGAATGCTATGTAAAGAGAATGGACAGGATTAGTGCTAATCTCTCTGCCTGCACTGGTGAAGTAGACCATAGCATCAGTGAGCGCTCTCTAATTCTAGGAGAAGAATTACCAGAGGATAAAGAAAATACAAATAGAGACAGAAAACTGGGGTAAAGTGGAGCCCTGCAAGCAGATAGGAGGAAGAGACTGCTCAACCACTGCAATGCGTTTATTTATAGGTTTGTCGTATGATGTGACTTTGCTTAACTAGCTTGCTCTTTATTTATTTTTATTTATTTTGTAACTAGCTCAACTTCTTAAGCCTCCTGTTCTCAGGACTGGAACACCTGTCAGTTTCTGGTGCTTCATGCCCTGAGGACATTCCTTAGGCCCTCGAGTAACCTTGGGGCGTTCCCCAGGTACTCTGTGCCTTCACTCCACAAAGTGAAAGTTTACCAGCTCAGCGGTTCCCAGCCAAAGACAATACCAAATCCATGGGCTTCACACAGTACTTGGCTGTGTGCAAATCAGCAATTACTACAGATAATAGTATTTTGATTTACCTACAGGGTGTAAACTTGTGTAAACAGGTGTTTATCAATATTTACCTTATTGTTATGTACATTTTCTTACTAAATTATTAACTTTGGGCTTGTTTTGTTTTGTACAATAATTTTGTTTTGATACAGGAATTTGAAAGTAGGTTTCAAGGTCTTGAAAAGAAGCCATCCAATCATATTCATGATCCTCTTTTCAGTTGACTTAAATACATGGCCTGTGAAATATCAACCAAAGTTTAGAGTTGAAATCAAGCACTTAAATTAATGAAAAATTTGATCATGCATCGTTATTAAACTTTTATACAGCTTATCTTCCCAGAGAAAAAGTATTTCTTGTTTTATAATCATGTCTTAATCATGTTGTTGCTTTTTGGTAATATAAACATTTGTGAACATCTATTTTCAAGGATGAGGCACAAGAAGAGTAAAATTAGATGAAAAAATTCGGCACAAGAACTTGAAGAATTGACTAAAAATTGCAGCCATTCCCACTGAACCAGTCACTGAAGTTAGTTTCAACAAAATCAAGTTCAAATACGTTACTAGTCTTATTTTGATGTGTCCTATTTTAAATATTATAATAAAAACAGAAAGGAAGACTTACTACATGTATATTAACTATATAATATAGTTTATATGTAGTCCAGGACAATTTGTCTGGACAATTTTTCATTCAGTGTCCCTCAATCAAGCCAAGAGTTTGGACACCCATACTGGAAGGTCATCATCCTCTTACCAAAAGGCATATCTGATACTCCTATCCTGTATAGGTTTTTTTTTTAATTATTTAAAGAGAAAAAAAAAACAAAACAGAAAAAAAGGTGGAAATAATACAGAATTTCAAAAAAAAATAACAGTAAGAAAAATTGATAAATTTCATATGGAAATCAGTATGGAGAATTGTCAGAAGACTAGGATTGGAAGCCCCATTCAATCCAGCTATTCCCCTCCTGGGTATTTTCCCAGAATTGAAAAGTTCATATCACAGTGATATATGTGCACCCATGTTCATAGCAGCACAATTTGTAATAGCTAAATCTTGGAAACAACCAAGATGCCCATCAACCGCAGAGTGGATGAAAAAGATGTGGTATTTTTATACAATGGAATATTACTCAGCTACAAAAAGAATGATCTTGGGGCCTTCGTAGGTAAATGGAGGCAACTTGGGACTCTCCTCATAAGTGAAATAAATAAGAATCATATTTATGAATATCATATTGTATCTCTAGTACAGAAAGTAATAAGAAATGCAGGAGTAATAAAACCCCAAATGTATAATTGCTATTGTAAAAAAGAGAGGAAAAGAAAGTGCTCTACAGGATATAACTGCATGTATGTTTAAGTGTGTAGGATTGATAATCATATTACTAAGTTTTTGTTGGATTGTTGAACAAAACTGTTTGCACTCTCACTGTTTGTCCAATTTGTATGCTTTAATTAACTTTCAGTTTTTGCAGTTAGAAAAGAGAATGAGCTACAGAAATCTTAAGTGATATGGCCAATATTCAATACCTACAGTGTCAGCCAAGCTTAGAATAAAATGGAAGCTGATTCCCACTAACAGAACATTATTCTGTGGACTCAGTAAAGATAATAAGACCTATAAACAAGGAACTGAGTCCTTACTGTTTGCAAATCTGCATGACAACCAGTGTGTGTTGAATGCTTTTATGCTTTCTTCTCCCAAAGGGAGATGGTAAAGCCACTGGCTAATTTTAAAGCTGTTGAGTGAGAAGCCCAGATTTGAACTTGAGTCAGAGAGGACTCTGTGTGTTTTTCTCTCCTGGGCTTTACTTTCCTTTTCTATATAGTAAGCACCCAATATTAACTTTATTGTAAGCTTAATTTAAAAATCACTTTATATTCAGCACACTGTAACTCAAACCTCACAGTAAAATTGTCAGAGCTCATATCAGTTTCTAAAATTTATAAATCAAGACATTGAGAAAACATGTATTCATTAATTTGCCAAGAGAAAATGTTTATTTTACAGAATCAAGATTCATGATATAAATGAGGTATTGAATATCAGAGAAAAGGAGCCATTAATTTGTCTGAGAGACCTAGTGATATTCATTTAAGGAGATCAAGAGATGGAAACAGGTGGAAGGGAAGGGAGGAGAAAAGTATGAAAAAAGATTTGCGATAACTTACATATATTTATCAACTCCCCACAAAGAATATAATTACGTTGCACATTAAACATGTACTAATACAAATTTATTCTTGCACAGTAATAGTAGAAAAACAATCGAAAAGTACTGTCAGAAATAAATGATCTTGGACAACAACAACAAAAAACAAGACAACCAGTAAAGTAATTAAAGTTTTGAATTGAAATTGGTTGTAAAGACCCATTGCCTTGGCTATTTTTTGACCCTTCCTTCAAATAAATATGAATTTATTTCAAAATTGTTCATTAAATAATAATTCAACCATAATTTTTCTCCCAACATTCTAAATAGACTCTTGCACTTTTATAATAATCAAAAGTGCAAAGGAAAGAGTTATTTCAAGTTGTAATCATTCAAAAATCTATGAACATCCATCCTACTCTAGACAGTTCAAATTCTCAGTATCTGAAAGCTAAATTCATTTCTGCTGGGAATTTAAACTCTAATCTTTGAAATCCATGTTATTAGATAAAACAGCATCTCAGTAACTTTCCACTGGAGAAACTTCCTCCTAATAACATGTGGGCCCAGTATGTTGAATTGACATTAGGTTTAGACTTTGCTGTGCTCATGTTCTTTCATAAGCTCTTCAAGCTGTGGGCTTTGGGTCACTGATTGAATTATTTTATCCCTACCTCCTTGGTTTACAGTATTAAGAGTAGCTATACTTACAGGACAGAAAGAAAAAAATATTTTAACTTAAGGTCAAACACATACTAAGGACAAAAATAAAATACTATTTTAATAATAAGAACAAGGTTTTTAAAAATGGTTCCTTAATAACGTTCCTGGATTTGTGTCATTTCGGCACGTTTTCAGTCCCTCTAACCAGCGGCCCCCTCTGTGTGCTGGAACTGGCAGAGCCTCACTGGACCTGTATGAGGACTTGGTGAATACGACCCAGTCGAGTATAACAAGTAAAGTTTTAGATTATTTCATCTTAATACTTTCTAATAAATCTCAAGACTGAACAACAAATTAGAGGCGGACACGGAGATTCTGCTTTTATTTTTACTTTCTGTATCTTAGCACACAATAAATCATGTTAGGCAAAAAAACCAGTAATATATTGATCTCAAAAGGAGACAAAGCATGGAGAGAAAATTTTAAATCAGTGAAATCTTGGAAATAACTGACATGTCCATTAACCAAGAAATGCCAAAAAAAAGAGATAATTTTTATAATGGAGTACTACTCAGCATAAAGATGGATAAACTTGAGATTTTACAGGTTAATGGGTACAACTTGAGACCATAATCATGAGTGAAGAAAATCAGATCCACATATGTAGACATCTTATTGTTTCACTAGTGTCTCACTATTGTCACAGAATTAGTAAATACTATTCAAAATATAAAATACATATTGTGAATTTGGAAGAAACTATGCAAAAGAAAAGAGAAATTGATGAGTAAAAGGGAAAGTATGGAAGGGAAAAGGAAAAAACAAACAAGCAAACTATATATATATATATATATATATATATATATATATCATAGTTAAGCTAATTATACATCTAGTTCCTGTTAGTCCACTGAAAAGAAAGGGCTGTGCCAATATTATTTGGAGAAAATTTCATACCTCCATCTTGTACTCTGAGTAACTGCTATGAAGATAACAATGTGCAGTGTATTAATTATTGTTATTCTCCTATTAGACAGTTTTGAATCTCTTTCCTATCATCATTTTTTTCTCTTTAAAATCAGAAAAATTTCTGAGAAACTTGCAAACACATTAAACAAAATTTTAATGTTTAAAAACAGTTTAACAGAAGGAACAAGAGGTTTATCCTGGAACAATTTAACCTTCAAAATCTCTCAAAACAACTTACTATATTAATGATGTGTATATATGATCCTGAGGAATATAAAACAAAACAAGAATATCTTATGAATAAATTTAAAATATTCAATATGCAGTATTACTATGAAAAAATGAATTAACAAATAAAGGTTCAAATTTAACACAAAATATTGCTTTTTTGGTATCCGTCAATTCTTACAGTAGTATAGGTTGAATTTAATAAAAAATATATATTCAAATTATGTAGATTAAATACTATACACCACTGGCATGGGAAATTAAAATCAATATAGATAAAAAGATATGTATGTTTATGAATTGAATGAATCACTTTTTCTTAAGATTTACTTCTACCAAGCACATCTATATCTTCAAAATGTTTCCAAGAAATAATCGAGCAGGCTTCCAAATATACATGGAATTTTAAAAATACAAAATCAATGAAAAGTTAAAGTAGTAAAATAATTGAAAAGTTAGTAATAATATGTTAAATTATTTTAATCACCTGAGTTCACATTTAATTTATGAGTGTAATCAAGATAGAATAACACTGGTATATGAATGCACATGCTTGTGTAAATATAATGCAGAAAACTAGAAATAAACACAGAAATGGTCACTGTTATGGTCTGTGTCTCGAAGTACCCAAAATGTCCATAAAGTACTCAGCAGCAGGCCTGTTCAACTTTGGGTGTTGAGTATTTTGTCTCAGTAATGACAGAAAAATGACTAAGACAGAATTTAGTACCAGAGAGGAGGCGTCTTTGTTGTGGTGTTACATAGCTAAGTGTGTGTGGGAAAAAGGGCCCACCCTGAAAATATAGTGTTATGTGAAATAAGTCAGACACACAAGCTTAAATATTACATGATTTGTTTTAGATGAAGATTCCAAATATAAATAAAAATGAAATAAATGTTAGACAATAGGAAAAACAGAGTTTTTGAAAAGGAAAGGCTGAAAGGACAGAGAGACAGGAGAGGGGAAGCAAGAGGAGGGAGATGAAGAGAAACACGGAGATGGTCTAAGGTACCTGCAGCAAACCCCGGAGGAATGCAATCACTGTGTTCTGCAAGCACGCACTATTAAAAATAAAATTCAAAATATAAAATCCACTTGGTAAGCAATATGAATCTTTAAATAGCAAAAAGAATAAACAGATTTTACTAAACTCTTTTTCACCAAAGATAAACTGAAGGGTATGTTGATGCAAATTTTAATTGACAAATAAATTATATGCAGAATACATTTTAATGCAAACTCAATTTCTTGCTATGAAGGAGTGATTTCATGCCAATTTATTAAACTCACTGAGCTGCAATTGTCTTATTCTGTAAGCCAGGTACAAATTACAACATATGTGTATCATCAAGGAGACTAAATGCTCTATATCATGTTCTCTGCTCTATGCTGTATTAAGATGCAGTTTCTACACTTGATCTTAGCCAAGATGCAGCTTCTGAGAAGCTGCCTACATGATACGTGACAGTAGGGCTTCTCCTTCAACCAGCCAGGGCTTGATTTAGCATCTGCTTCCTGCAGCAGTCTTTTCTTTACAATCTCCGTCTGCACAAACATTTTTAGTGTTAATTTATTAGAGTCCCAATCATGCTAAAATTTATATTCATCTATTACTTCTCCTTTCCAGCATGCCATGACATTTAGATCTTGACGTCCTCATCTGAAGTGTAACTACACACTGTGAGTTGTGCCATGGTCTCTGGAAGAGGCCGTCTCTGTCTGGTTAGGGAGGTCAGCCCTTGGGTCCAGCTCCTGCCCAGAGACTCTCCAGCCATGCTTCTATCATCCTATGTGAAGCAAGAAAATTGGATTGGATACTTTCTGAACTGCCTGTCAGCTGTGAGGGTTTATTTTCTCACTAGCCCTTAGGGAGCATTTTACATCCAACTGCCAAGAGGCACAAAGGAATCACAGAAGACTATCAGGGTCATTAAAAACTCCTCAGTGGCTGATTCTTTCCCAAGAGAGCCATAGCTCTGGGGCAGCTGGAGTGCACGGAGATCAGCTTGCAGAACTCAATTGGATCAAGGTGCCTGCAATGCCCCAGAGGGCAACACTGGGGTTATTTCTGGTCTTGAGAATCATTTACTTGAAATCAGTAATAAGACTTCATCCCTATTTAATCTTAAATATTTGGCTTCTTAGAGAAACTGAATTACTTGATAAAAGGAATAAACTGGTTTAGAATATAAGAATATTTTCTAACATTGCCAGTTGCCCACATTTGAAAGTTCAAGGAAGATCAGTCCTATATCTGAGAAAAACAAACAGAGAAACAATCAAACTGTCCAGGCCTTTGTGTGATTTGTGAAACACACTGCGATGGGACAGGGTCCTAGAAATCACCTCTGAGGTTTTTAATTACACCTTCCTCTCCAGTAGATGTAGGAGCAGGCTCTTGGTAGATATTTAGAGGTGGAAAATTGTTAAGTCAGAGAATTAGACAGAGTCCAACACAGTGAAAAATCATAGACCAAAGTAGCTTAGAATAGCATAGAATAGCATAGTTCAGTAAACATTTTAAGAAATTATTTTCCCCTCTGTATATATACTCATAGATAAATGCATGCACATGGAGAAAAAAATCAACATTTTTAGTAATACTTTAAATGTGACTTTCTCAAAGATTTCTTATCCCCTCTCTGCTTGTTCAGCTGTAATCTTTCTCACTGAGCCACTTTACTCACTCATGAAGTCAATAGTTAATCTTTAACAAATTTCACAAACTGATTACTAGTCATTATTAAATACTGTATTAGATGACTTTACAAATATGTAAAATTAATATGTTAAAAGCCAAGATTAACAATGAAACACATCATTTCCTGAAAAGATTTTTATATATTAGCTATCCATATCATTGAGCACCTGTGTGACAGAAATACTGCATAATGATCTTTGGGTTTTTTGGTACTGGTGATGAAACTCAGGACCTTGTGCTTGCCAGGCAGGCACTGAGCTATTTCTCTGGCCCTACATGATCATCTTTGTTGTACCAACTCCATTTTCACAAGGGTCACCTAGCAGTTTAAAATAGTTTTCAGTGTGAGTGTTTACACCACTGATGCTGGAAAATACTGTAGATCATACTCTTCTGTATTGTTTTGTTGATTATCTAAAAAAGTACAGCAGAAAATATGAGGTTGAAGATCAGATTTATGTCTGCACACATGACATTTTGAATAAGAGAATAATGTGGAAATATTTATCCGATATTAGACAACTGCTGTCTAATTCAGCAATGAAGTTGCTGAACATCACTGACAGATAATCAAGTGAAATTCAGGCATGTGTTTTTGTTATTTCACTTTTGTTGCACTTACTTACATCAATAAAAACATTTACTGTCACTTGTATCAGAACGACATTCTCTTCTCAATGATGTACAGTAAATTTTTGGGGTGCTACTGGGGACTGGACTCAGACCCATCACACTAACTTATTTCCCCAGAGCTCTTTTTCATTTGTTTTGTTTTTCAAATTTTGAGACAGTCTCTTTCTAAGTCATTAAGTTGCTCATGCTGAGCTTAAACTTGCCATCCTCCTGCTTCAGCCTCCGAAGTGCAGGAATTACAAGTGTGGGCAATCAGGACCCAGGGAGAATTTGTTTGTTTGTTTGTTTGTTTGTTTTTGCTTAGTGTATATTAAATATTTATTCTTGGGTTTGAGTCCTGAGGCCTTGTGGTTAGCATTTGAATTATAAAAACCGTGCTGTAGATTTTGCAAGTATCTTAGGCCACACTGAAGTCACAGATACATAGAACTGTGTTAGCTCTCTGCCATTGCCATAAAATGTAAGAAATGATCAACTTAGAAAAAAAAAAGGTTATTTTGCATCATAGTTTCAGGGTTTCCATTCATGGTGACTTGGTCCCCGTATCTACGAACTTGTGGTGGCCCAGTCTGTCATGGTCAGAGGATATGGCAGAAAACCTCATGGGTCCCAGAAATCAAAGAGGGTGACAGGGAGAGAACAGGGCCTCACATCCCTGTCACAAGCACACTCCAGGTGACCTACCTGCCTTCCACTGGGACCACTCTTGATAGTTTTCCTACCTCCCAATATTTCCACAGGCTGGAGCCAAAATCTTTGACAAGACAAGACCTTTTCAGGGCATGTCAGTTCAATCTATAGCAAAACTGCACTTTAAATATTGTTTTATATTTTATCATTTAGCAATTGTGTTCTCAATGCTCTTTATTTCAATAGAATTTGAGAGAAAAACACCATTTTCTTTTCTTGGAAAGCTGATTGATAATGACATAAATGCATTCAGGAATAATACCACCGCCTTTCCATTCCTAAACTCTGGTCTTCTCCAGCCATTCCACTGTGTCACTTAAATTCATAGATATTTATCTTTACCGCTTTTTTTATTCCAGCATCTTCAAATCCAGACATGAGCTTTTTGCCTTCTCTATCCGTAAGTCATTTTCTTCTCAAGGTCAACGACTGTTTCCTAGTCAGGTGTGAAAATCTCCTACACGGCTGCCGTAGCTTCCTTCGCGGTGGTTTGTCTCTCTCCCATCACCCTCTGACACCTTCTTCCCCTTATAGTCTGAGCAATCTTGCTGAGCCACAAAGGTTGGCATAGCTCTTAAAACTTCCAAAGATCCTTCTTAGAGGTTATGAGCAGGTCCTCCTCTCAGAATCCTTTCTTCTAGCCAGAGTACAGACTCACAATCTGTTGTGGGGCTCTGCTCATCCTTTCATGAAACTGAGAGGGGTGATTCTGTGTATCTTGATTATTGCACAATCTCTGAATTCCAAATGTCTCCCTTAACATAATGTCATCTTCCTTTATCAGTTACATTTACTTCAAATCAAAATCTCCAACATTAAATAAATCTGTTTTGAATTTATTGAAATCTAGCACTAAATCTCTATTCTAACTTGGCTGCCTTATTTTTTATGATGGGAAAAACACTAAATGGGAGGTGCAAATAGAGGATGAGGTAAGACTGCTTGTCTAATCTATATATGTTTTCATCCTTTCCCCAAACAAATTTCTCATTTAGGTGCTCATTAGCACTGAGACCTGTCTCCTCCTGGAGTTGGCTTCTGAAGCAGTGTGGAGGTTAGCAGGCAGTGAATCTTTCACAGTTTTATGTGGTTCTGGGTGAGTAGAGAAAGTGCCTAACTCAGCAAAGGGAGGCAGGAAGTGTGAGAGTCAAGACGTCTCCTCCACCTTCACTCTAAATGGTGTATCCTTGTTGCTTCAGTTTGCGTCCATACAGCTTCCCCAAATACACATACAAACAGACACATCCAATAGCAGACATTTACATCTAATAATTTTTATGTCTTGGGACTCTGCAGAGATGTTACTTCAAGCAGAATCTCACACATTTACATATCATGTATTGTGTGCAAAGTAGTTGACCAAGGCAAATGCATATATTCTCTGACAAGTCTTTTGAGCCCTTCAAGATGAGCAAGTGTGTCCCTCCTTTGTGCCCTCACAACACCTTCCTGCTTATGGTTTTCGTTGAAGGCACTCAGTGCACATTTTTCTAAAGGATACTCTGCATGACAAAAGTTCCCTTCCCCTCCAGCCCTAGATCCTGACCATGGAGCTTGATCAGACTTAGCAAACATGTGTTATTGTCAATCTAAAAAAAAAAAAAAAAAACCCAAAAAACAACAACAATAAAAAAAAAACCAATGACATTTATTCAAGAATAGTATTGCAATGAGGACCCCAGGACACTGTCATGAAAATGTATATACCACAATGAACTCTACTCATATTCAAAGAGATTGGGGCAAGAGAATACTTTTAAAGACAAAATTCAGGAAGGATTGCATCATGTGTTTTTCAACAATAATCTCTGGTCAAAATGATTTATAACAAGAGTCACTTTGACTGCTGCCTTGAATAAGTACTTGTTCTATAAAGTAATGACCTCTGTGCAAGTTTTTGGTTCTGCTAAGGTCTTCTTCTCCTGCACCTCTTCCTCCTCCTCCTCCATCTTCAGCCTCTTCCTCTGCTTCAGTCTCTTCTCCTTCTTCTCCTTCTCCTTCTCCTTTTTCTCCTTCTCCTTCTCCTTTTTCTACTTCTCCTTCTCCTTCTCCTTCCTCTTCTTCTTCTTTTTCTTCTTCTTCTACTTCTTCTTCTTCTCCTCCTCTTCTTCTTCTTCTCTTCTTCTTCTTCTTCTTCTTCTTCCTCTTCCTCTTCCTCTTCTTCTTCTTCCTCTTCCTCTTCTTCCTCTTCCTCCTCTTCCTCTTCTTCTTCTTCTTCTTCTTCTTCTTCTTCTTCTTCTTCTTCTCCTTTTTCTTCATCCTTCTTTCTTCTTTTTTTGATAACTACAATCATGCCTCATGAGTAAGAAGTCTATATCCATGCTCACTATTTTTTAATTAGGGTTGATGCAGAATCCATTTTCATCTTGACTGTTTTCACATTTCTCTCCATTATGATGAGGAAACAACCAGCAATCTATCACTGTTCAAGAGAGGATGGGAATAGAGCAAAAGTTTCTCTAAGAAACTAAGTGAATCACCTACCTTACCAGAGAGCTGGCAGTTCTGATGCTGGAGAAAAATTTTAATTAAAAATAATTCATACAAATAAGTAGCTGTTAATTACTCTAATGACTATAATCATACATTGTGCAATTGAAATTTCTAAAAGCAATCTCACTTCACAAACAAAAAAGGAGCTAGATGGTAGCAGATATTTTAATTAGCTGACTGCAATAATCACCTCATAATGTATCCACACAGTAAAACACCACACTGTAAATCCTAAATATGTGCATTTCAATTTGTTAATCACACCTCAACAAACCTGGGGAGAAGGAAAAGTAAACTTTCCCTTTTCACCCAAAAAAGAGTTGAGAAAAAGAGACCAAAGTTTAGTATTAGTTTAGAAGTAGGTGGATTATCAGGGGGAGTGATAACAGATTTCTTTCTTTTTGTGTGTGAGTTTGTTTGGTACCAGGGATTGAACTCACAACCTCGCAGTTGCCAGGCAGGCACTTACTTACACCACTGAGCTAAATCCCCAGCCCAATGATAACAGGTTTCAAAGAAGCACTGCCTAAGTATCTCAACTGATGATGTCTGATAGGTTAATGAAAGATAAGGAATAAAAGGGCTAGCACTTTCCACAGGAACAGCATGTGCAGCAAAGATGCCCCGATATAGGACCCCTATGTCCACCAGGAAAACACCATGATGTCTACAGTGTCTTGAGTTTCTTACTGAAATTAGAACAATAAAGTGGATGTACATCCTCAAGAGTATTGCTCATCTGATTGTCAATGTAGTCAATAATTTTAATTGTGAATATCTTCATGGCAGTAAGAATTAAGTAGGTAAAGTTTTGTCAAAACCTCCAAGTCAGGCTATAGCCCACCTATATCTTGCTGCAGGAAAAAACAAAACAGTAAGGAGGCATTTGGGAAATGAGAACCTGGTGTTGCTGGAGGCTAATGTTTCTGTTTCTTGCCAATTTCTTTTACAAATCCTCAAAGCAACAAGAAAACCAAACAAAAATGGAGAACTGCTCAGTTGTTCTTTATCTTCTGATGATTGAGTTCCCAGAGCATTACCATGATTACTACCCACTCTTCTGCCCTGAAACCTATGTTTCCACCTTGATCATATTGTATCTATTGAAACTGTCACTACAAAGAATCACACAGAAATATAGCAAGGGCTTGGAATATTTCTTTTACTGTTTAAGCAGGGAGTGAATGGCAACACAACAGTTTGTGTTCAGGTGAGTAGAGTTGACAAGAAGATACCACACAGCTCAGATAGCAAAGCTGTTCCGTGATTCACTCAAGCAAGAACTGCTTTGATAACTACCCGTTGGGCTGAGGATACAAATATAAATGTATTGAATCTCTATTCTCCAAAGGAAACCTGTCTTTGGCATTAAATGTGTTTTAACTTGACAAAATTCAGTGTGAGAATCTCTGAATGTGTATCATAATTACTGTGCTACGCACATCAGTAGGGGAACTGTACTTTCCTGGACTGGTCATCAATGTTGAGCGGAAGGCAGAAAGGAAACGTGGTAGAACTGATGTGATCTGTAATGCAATGGGAAAAAATGGGAAAAAAGTCAGTTCCTCAAGGTCACTAAATTTTATCAATTAAGTATTAATTTTCCTATGTGGAAAATTGGATATTTAAACAAACTAAACAGACAAATATTAACAGATTATTAATTAATTTATTATTAATAATTAATTATTATTAATCTATCAATAGTACCACTTTTATATAGCACTTTCCATTTTGTATCAAGCTTTAGACAAACAATGACTGGAAGCAGTAGTATGAAAATTTGGGGGTCAATATTTATGGCTCACAAAACCTTTACTCAAAAGGACTAAATTGCTGGGCAGCTACCAAAAACAATTTTTAAAACATAGATGAAAATATGTTGTATATCAAAATGGCCCTCTGTGACAACAAGTTTTTAAAAAAATTATATTGTGATAAGTATATTTAGCTTAAAATGGAAAGGAATAGCAACAATCATTTTGAAAGATTTTCCTTCAAAACAACTATTTCCAAAGTAGAAACTAAAATACATACTTTATTTACCTAAGAAATTTACTCAGATTGCAACCTGCTTCCAATATTTGATGCAAACAGCATATTATTTTTCCCTTCAAGTATGATTACTTGTAATGGTTTTTTAATGAAAGGATATTGTGATTCTAGAATTCCCTTTTCTACCTGCGGACATTGCTGAGGTCCTTGAAATTTGTGCAAAAGCCTCAGTGCTGTGTGTTTTATTTTAGCAAATATATAATGTATGAGCTTCTGTTCCAGGGTATTTTGTTTGCAATCACGCACATGAAACTGTCGTTTGAGGTCATGATTATGTTGCCATTTATTCAGATCTGGGCACACGAAGTTGGTTCCAGTCCTCGGCTATGTCATCTGCAAATCCCCAAATCCAGCGTCCAGGTTCCCAGAGAGCAGACAAAGCGCAGCCTTCTCCCGGAAACTTCCCGCTATCGATTTCAAATCAGTTACAGAATTACACGAATGCCGGGCCTATCGCCCATGGCTGTTATCTGGCCCCAATGAGTTCATCAATGCTGAGTGAGTCACTCAGAACTGCTGGACTTCGAGGCTACATCAACATGAGCCCCTTTAGGTTTTCCGTAGCTACCTGGACATAATTGTTCGTCTTGCAAGACAGTTAAAGGGGAACGTATTCCTAATATATCAGACTCTTTTCATAGTTTTGCACCATGTTTTTCTATTTGTTTGTTTGTTTGTTTGTTTGTTTCTGAGACAGGGTCTCACTGCACAGTTCAGGCTGCCCTTGAATCCCAGTCTGGCCTGGAACTCCCTGCAGTCAGCGCACCTCAACCTACCAAGTACTGCTATTATTACAGGCATTCACCGCCTCGGCTGCTTGTGAATTATTTTGTTCATTAAAATCATCATTCTATCTCTTTGTTCTTAATTTGATACTATTATCTCTAAGATTCAGATTCACATTCCTTGTAGTTTTTTTTTTTTTTTCTTTCTCCTCTCAAAGGGGCTCCCGGGGGAGAATTTCTTCACTCTTTCTCCCCAGTTCTCTTATACCGCTTTGGAGCAGAAATAAGGAAAGAAGGTTGCAAAGACATCTGCATACTTTGCTATTGATTCTAGGATTCCAGTCCTCCTTTTTCAAGTTTCTGAGGTCATCTCCCATCAGTGCTTTGTCTGCTCCCTGACAATAGAAGAGAAAGCAGAAATGATAAAATGTTTCTAATGTATAACTAAGGAGTTCCAATTTTAAACTGTGGGATTGTAAAGAGATTAGATATAGATATAGATATATGGACAGAAAGTGAGAGAGAGAGAGACAGAGACAGAGATATATCCTTCCTCCTTAGATAGCTGTTGCTTCTTCTTACTTATCATGCTACAGACTTTCTCTTTAGCAATGCCCTGTGCCAGGTAGCCCTGTCTTGGAACCAGCTAACTATCGTCTAAAACCTCTACAAACTGTGAGCCAAAACAAAGCTCTCCTTTAGCTTGAGGGTGCTGTGTATTTTACCTCAGCAATGAGAAAGTAACTAAAACACTAGCTAAAATTGGCATTTTACTGTTTCGGCAGTAGTTGGTACCTTATACCTTATAGTAGGATGAATAGGTGACTCAGTGCGTCATTTTGTTCTGCCTGCAACAGATCACTGTTTGAAAAATTTCAGCCCAAAGGTATTCACTTTTCAGTCCTCAGACTTGTTTCAAAAGTGGCATTACATGTGCAGTTAAGGAGCTTTGATGGAAACTTTACTCTAATTATTTGGGTGGGTCCAATATAATTGCAGTTCTTGTAAGAAGAAAGTAAAAGGGTCGGAAAAAATGAAACAAGATGTGACAACATGGATAAAACT
This sequence comes from Hydrochoerus hydrochaeris, assembly GCA_004027455.1. Classification (NCBI taxonomy): domain Eukaryota; kingdom Metazoa; phylum Chordata; class Mammalia; order Rodentia; family Hydrochaeridae; genus Hydrochoerus; species Hydrochoerus hydrochaeris. The sequence continues at coordinate 127,107 of PVLA01003896.1, forward strand.
CAGTGACCAACACATTTAATCCATGTCCATGGGCTATATCCCCCGTCACAGGTCTGGAGTCCAAAGGAGTTGTGCTTGCATTCTGAAGAGTACAATGATCTGCACCTCAAAGGTATGAAAAGTACAAGAGGATAAGTAGTTGGGCAGAGAGCCTCAGCCCATGGGAAGATATTGAAAATCTTACAAATCACATGCAGAATTTTAAGAAGACTCTATTCTCCAAAGAACAGCCTAAAATCTAAGACAAGGGATCTTCACTTTAATTTTAAACTCTTCGTCTGGAGAACACTGTGAATGCTCTACCCAAATTCCCTTGAGTTGCAACACTAGTGTCTATATAACAAGTTTCAAGCAAAACGGTTACATCTGAGAACTTTGGCAGTACCGTTCACCATGGATCAAAACACAGAAAATGAAATCCTGTCTCCCTTTACAGTAACCCACACAAACTGACTGCTACTGATCTGCAAACACACCTCAAAATGACGTGGTGAGAGAAACCCCGATTGTACAGATGATCTCACCCCTGAAATTTCCTTGAAAATTTCTTTGAAGTGAGATTGAGCTCCATGCTCCCACGAGAAGAACGTGCTTGGAGTTTGTTCCTTGCCGTAACCTACTCATCTTCATCCCCTGCCTCTGTTCTGATGTTTCTTTAGCTCACACAGGAATTAACTAACTGTGCGGATCTCTTTCCTCATGATATGGATTTAGGAATATACAAACTAAGCCATCACAGGAACCAATTCTTTTGCATTAATAAAGAATTCCATTAAGACAATCTTAGGAGCTCTTCAGAACTCTGAAGACATGTATCTTCTGTGAATTCTTCAGTGCGTTCTTGGTTAGACTTCTACTCCCCAAAGTTTTATAATTCTTTTCTTCCATATTGGTTTATTTCAAGTGTAGATTGGTGTCTCAAAGTCTTATCAACAATATTTTATTCCAGGTAAGCTAATGTGACAATTAGGTCACTTCTTTACTCTTGCATGTCAGTATCACATTCCTCATTTCATGTTTTTATTGTCACTTCATACTTAACCACGTCAAATATTCTATCACTAATTCCCATGTATAAAAATTTGTTTCACAGGACAAATGTATGTACTAATTACTGTGATAAGAGTTATAATGAGGAGAAGTTATTCTGTTTCAAAAAGGAAAGAATGTAAAGGCAAATCAAGGCTACTGAGAAAAACTTGGCCAGTGAACCTTGGACAGGCATCTTGGCAGGGACTGGAGGGTCATGGACAGTAGAAACTGTAAAATACCTGTACCAAATGCCTTACTTGCAAGTTAGCTGGAAGGAATGACCTGTACGAAGTTTTCTGAAAGCCACTTTCGTGCCTCCACTCATACATCTACCCAAAATCGTGTGCCTGCCTTCTCCTGCCAGAGTGGTGAAGTGTCTGTTCTTGTATACAAACTGTGCAAAGCTGTGGAAAGTGCTGTCTAGAGGTGGAATTTAAGCTGCAACATCAAATGATAAATAAGTCCACAAAATGTGGCTTAAAGCTTTTGCTCCAAATCAAGTAAGGACAACAGAGAAGTAGGTAGAGATAGTAAAGTTTCCTACAGACCACAAATGACAACACAATTAGAGTGTCAAGTGATAATATCACGGTTCTAAGATAAATATAATAGCATAAAGTGATGGATTCACATGAACATAAACATGAAGAGGTAAAAATGGGAAAAAAGTGGACTGAGATGTGGATGTTCCAGCTATAATGTAACTGTATCACTAGTTATACACCATGTAGTGTTCTATGTAAGAAAGAAATCCTCAGAATAGAACAATGTAATTTAAACACTACCACAGAGAAATGTGAACTATGAAAATAAACACAAGGGAGAAAGAAAGAAGAATCATGGGCTGGATAGGACAAATTTAAAATGCGGAAAAGGATGACAAACGGGAGTTGAAACCCATAACTGATCATTTAAATCTAAGAAGAATAAATGAACCATTCAAAAATAAAAATGTTTCCTGGCTAGATAACATAAAGATGACAACTTCAAAAATAAAATCTAGTTAAATGTTATTTTTCAGAAAACATAAAAGTAGATGGATGCAGAAATAAAGACAGTGAAATGATGGAAAATGTATTTTATACAAGCCCTTTTTAACACAATGGAAACCATGAGTTTGATTATTATAGTGGAGTTTAATAGCTCAGATTTGCTTCTTTATTCAAAAAAGAAGTGTAGGCAGAATACTCCATGACAGCTGATGGTATCTGGTTTTCCCCTGACTTCCCAGAAGGTCATATTTGCATAATAGTTCAGATTGCCTGTTCATCCAATAAAGGACGCTTTCAGGGCAAGTGGATTTTCACATCATTGGGATGGAGAATCTGAGGACATCTTAGAAAAGTGTTATCTAGACAGATTTATGCAGCCACTACACAACTGCAGCAGTATTTATTACTTACTCTGTAATGGGCACATCGTATAATTGGTAATTCCTGCAGCCGGGATGATATGATTATTTTAGTAGCTGCTTCCTTGATGCCATAAAGCACAGAGACAGACAGCATAAGAAAAATTAAAAAGGAGTTGTGTATCTGTAGAGATCATTTAAATTAATCACTATAATACAGAGAAAATCACTGGTGAGTGATATCCCCTCTGTAGCTTTGTTTCTATTAATGAATCCCGGAATGTAAGTCATGTGAGAAGAGAGACTGCCTACTTTTGGTTCTTTCTTTGTCCTGAAATTAGAACTAAAATTAAGCTAATTTTTGGAATCAGTCACTGAACAATATGCTATAAAATAAATTTTAGACCTAAATACATTCAGCAAGTATTTATTGAATGAGTATTTTCAGGTAGGGTACAAAACCCTGGCAAACATGAGTGAATTATGTTAACTGTACTCAGTAGCTGTAAACATCCTGACATCTGCATGGCATGGGCATGGTCATTCACTTCTCTGGACAGGGTCATTTAGATGACCCAAGTGCCATTTTTTTGGAAAGGTCTTTTCCCGATCACCAGGGAACAGGGTGACATGTTATAAATTCTTACCTTTCACTGTTCTCACAGTCTTAATTACCTGTTTTCATTATCCTAGATCATTTCTCAACCTATAATGTAGTTTGTGTTTGTTGATTTAATGATTCTCTTCTTGTGTAACAAGAACTTTGTAAGATATCACTACTGTTTTATCCTGTTTAAATGATTCTTAAAGCACAGTGAGTGAACAAAATTTTGTTTTGGATAACTGAATGGCATGATGATACACTCATTTAAACAATGCAAAAGGTTAAATGCTTGTGGAAATAAATAAATCAAGGGCAGAGGGTTGCAGTCAGTGATATAGCACTAATTTAGTACATACAAAGCCCAGGGATTCATCACTAGCACTGCAACAAGGTGATCAAAATACATCCTGAATGCTTAGTTTTGTTTTTTTAAATTACAAATCAAATGTGTTGCTTTCATCACTCTTCCAGGGCTCTCCCTCACTCAGAACACACTGATGCTGCTCACATTTTTGCTGCTTTCTGAAGCAGTTCAGGCAGTTCTCTTTTGTGACTGTGTCTATAATAATTGATCAAAACTTCAGTCAATTGTGCTTCTGAATCCCATCTAATGGAAAAGTGAGATCACAAAAATAGAGCAGTGTCCTCATGCACTTTATTCAATGTTTCTTCACTATAAATATTTTAATCTAGGCTTTTGCCATTTTTTCAATCATGCCATATAGGTGTGTAATATACAATAAATATATATATGTGTGTGTGTATATATATATATATATATATATATATATAATATTCATTCCAATTGCTTTTACACAGTTACTTAAATTACTTAAAACACAAATGGTTGAAATCAAACTGAAGTTTGTGGAAAAAAGAATGGAATGAATTAAATGAGATGGTTCCTTTTATGATGTATTTTTATCTGATAAATGCTCAGGATCCAAGAAGTAAAGGGAAGACTTCTTGCATTTTACTAGAAATGACACTATGAACATGATTCTCATGAGGGCAGCTATATTCTTCATTTGTAAATATCATATTAACCTTCTTACACCCTGGGATAAAATGAGTAAAAACTGAGTGAAAAGATATGGGAGTGCTCTTTGAATAAGTAAATCAATAACTACGTACTGGATATCTATATCTTTACTGACCTGAGAAAGTGTAGAAACACAGCAAGTATAAGGTAGAATCCTTTGCCTGCATTACGGTCTTTAATTTTCCAGTTGTAGTTCTGTCTAAGGTCAATGTTATTATAACATTCAACTTCATAAAGATTTCAAAGACATAACAGAGCAAAACTCAGATTCATTTTCAAGGTTTGAGTTGTAATGAATCCATTTTTTATTTCCTAGTCCTCCAGTTCCAACATATATTTCCTTGTTGTAATAACAGTTGTATTCCCTGTATCTCAATTTGAGCCAGATAAATATAAGGGGAGGTTTGTTGATGTGCTATAGTATTTCCCTGCTTCCCACATTGGGGTGTGGAACAGTGCATCAGCATCTGAAAATGTTAGCAAAAATATTAATCATAAGGCTCTATAAGTTATTACTCATAAGAGCTGGACACTACTGAGCATAATCTGGGGAAGAATTATAAAATGGGTATTTCCCAGAAAACACGTTGAATGACCACCCTATTCTGAAACTGGGAACCCGACTCAGAACGAAATCTTAGTGACTTTCAGGTAGCAAAACAAAAATCAAGGAGGTGAAATAATGACTTTATTATGAACTTCTTAGACTTCTTGACATGAATGTATTGAATTGCTTTACTTATTCAAAGACTTTGAGTCACACTTTGTTGTTTACATCTGAAGCACCATAAGTCATACCCTTGGTAGTGATACTTGAGTATTTAGTTTAATCAAGTAAGGGCACATAGCACAAGAACTATTCTCACATGATAATACATACAACAAATTCTAGGGAGAAGGGAGGGCATCAAAGGCAAGTGAAGGGAATAATCTGGGCTAGCACATGGTAGAGGTTAGAGTTTCTGCTGAGGCCAGCTGTGAACAGAGTGGCCTCTGCTTCAGCAGTGTTTAGAGTAGCTGCTAAGATGGAGGTTCTCCTCTGTTATGGTTCATTTCAATGTCCCCCACAGCCTCATGCTGTGATGGAGGCTGCCGAATCTAGTATATGAGATGGATTCATTGTACAGAACTGGGTTTGGGTTTGGCAGCGTGAGTGCTGTACTTGTGGAAGAGCAGGTAATGAGCATACAATATAAGGGAGGGAGGCAGACATGACTTTCCTTTTTTTTCCCTTTTGGCTCTTGTTACTTGGGGTCACTATTAAAAGCTGCCCCTCAGCCACATTTCCTGCCATAGAGCCAGTTAAATATGGACTAAAACTCCCCCAAACTGTAACCTAAAACATAAATGGTTGAAATCCATTCATTCCTTCATTTTGGGTGTCAGGTATTTTGTCTCAGCAATGAGAGAAAAGTAACCAACACATAATTTGGTACCAGAGAAGCAGGACTGTTGCTGTGACTGTACTCGACCGTGTAGTTCAAGAGCCTTTGGAAATGGCTTGTGGTAAGAGTTGGGAAAGATTTGGAGATGTCATCTGAAAGAGTGGTACTGGAACATCTTAGGCTGTTCTTTATGGGAGATTCTGGCCAGAGCTCAGGACACCAGAAGGCTGATAGAAAGCCTGCCAGTAAAGGCCAGGCTCAGAGACTTCTGCTAGGAAGAAGGACTGCACTGGTTGCTGGACTCCAGAAGATGTGTGCTATGGCTTGGTGTAAAGTTTGTCTGCATTATGCTTGTGTCCAGAGACTTTCCCTGAGACTAAGATTAAGAACAACAGACTGGTCAATCTGGCAGAAGAAATTTCAAGGCAATCAAATGTTAAGGCAGGGGTATGGCTATTGTTGGGGCTTTTAGCCAGATTCATGTGTGAATCAAGAGCAAAGAACCCAGCAGGATGATTTAAAACATGGTGAGTTTGGCCAGAAAGTGATGAACTGTAAACCTAGAGCTGAGATCTTGATTGCTGCGAAGGAATAGACAAATAAAAAAGATGGCATGAGGGCATCACAAGAAGGAGTAGGTCCCTATACTTTGTAGCCCAAAACCTGAAAAAGTGAAAGACTTTGCTTGGAGGAGAAAGCTGCAGAGCATCATGCTCCAGAATGGCAGTGGAGGCCACAGGAGGTTCCCACATGGTGGTGACTGCACCAGGTTCCAGAATGACAGTGACCAGAGAGACTGTTCCTCACAATCAGATTCAGAGTGCTCAGCTATGTGGGCACTTGGCCCCTACAGCCAAGAGAAAGGAAAGCCTGACTACTGCTCCAGTTGACAGCAGACCTCAGTAGCATCCAGACTCTGCTGGTTTTAAGTGCATGTAGAATATGCAGGTTCTGAGATTAAAAAGGCTCCCACCCTGATTTCAGAGGGTCTGGGAAGCCAGGTAATGTGGCCCTGAGAGGCCAGTGTGTGAAGCTTTGAGTATAAAGCCATGAGTATGAAGGTGTAATGAAGAACCCAGAAGTTTGGAAAGGCCAGGAGTGTGGATTATCTAAGGAAAGTTGCAAGGATTGAGCAGAGAAGGTCTAAGAGAGAAGCTGTGGGAGCTAAAACCCCTGGAAGTGCCATGGGGGTGGAGTCACTCAGGCCCTTTGGAACTCACAGCCAGATTTCTTCAGACGCTGAGCATAAAACTCCAGAACTTAATGTTTGTCCTGATGGATTTTGGACTTCCTTTGGTCCCATTCCTTTGTATCCCTCTGTCTGTACCCTTTAGAATGGTAAAATTTACCTTGTGCCTTAGAATGGTGGAAATTTTTAAGTTTGTTTTCATTTGCACAGGGGTTTGCAACTAAGAGTTTGCCTTAGATATTGGAGGAGACTTGAGATTTAAACTTTTCAGCAATGCCGGAACTGTTAGGACTTTAACAACACTTGGAGATGGACTAAATATCTTGTGCATAAAGTTGTACATGAGTCTTTGGGGGCCAGGGCTGAAATGTTGTGGTTTGTTTAAAAGTTTCCCCAAAGCTTCATGCTGTCATAGAGGTCCCTGAATCTAGCATTTGTTACTGACTCATTGTCTAGGGCTGGGATTGGTAGTGTGAGTGCTGCACCAGCCCAGGGGCAGGTAACAAGCTGACAGTATAAAGGAGGGAAGGAGGTGCTCCCCGCTTTTTTTGCCCTTTTCAGTCTTGTCACTTGTGGCTCCATGAAGAGGTGGCCCTTAGCCACGCCATCCTATCTTGGAGCCAGCCAAGTATAGCCTGTATTCCCCCCAAACTATAAGTAAGCTAAATAAACCTTTCCTTCCTTCATTTTGGGCATCAGATACTTCCCCTCAGCAAGGCAAGAAGTGTAAACAAGATGTCTTCCCTTGGTCAACTGGTGAGATTAGGAACTGCAGCCAGAAACCAAAGTTTTTCTCAGTCCTTTATACTTAGCAACCTTGATAAATTGTGTTGACCTTGGACTCTTCAAGAGGACATCCATCCTTTTTTTCCTTGTCTTCCTACCTTGCTTCAAAAGAGGAATCAGGAATCTCCAAGAACCCATGTCTTTGATAAATCACCTTTTAGCTAGCTGCCCCCACACACACCTTGCACACCACAAATAAATAATTGTTTATTTAATCATCACTTTTCATCTCTATGTCGTAGCTTGGGTTTTTCAAAAGTGTTTTAACAACTACTGTCTTTTAAAACTATTTTTATTACTAGATGTATATCCTTTGGGAATGTGGAAGGAAGGTAGAGGAAAGAGTAGGATTGCATTTAGAACTGGGTGACTTAAGCAGAACTTGAGTTCACCATATGAAGGCACTGAGAGACAGAGAGAGAGAGAGAGAGAGAGAGAGAGAGAGAGAGAGCTTCATGATCCAATAGAAAACTGAGATGTAAAAGACAGATGTGTGCTTGTTTTGTGAGTTGGATACTTGCATCAGCTATCATGTGAATGTGGCTGAAATATTGACCCGATAAAACCAGTGAAAGGAAAGATCACAGATGGTGATACAGGGTTAGTCAGAGCAAGATATATCTCTATCTCCAGTCTTCAGATACGGAAAGTGGGCTTTGAGTAGTGACACCTGTCCACAGTCGCTCATTCTTTAAGCAGACGTTACATGTATTTATACTTTTCTAAATGCATCTCCCGTTGTCATTTCAGAGCTCTATTTTTTTAAAAAAAATCAAAAATACGCTGGATGGGTCTTCTAGTAAGAGAGGAAAAATCTGCAATGTTACCCTGGAGTAATGGGAATTACCAATTAGAATATTATCCAAGCAGGTCATAAAAAATAACTAGGGAGACATTAAGAGGCAGAAATGTTATCATTAAAGATGACGACCAAGCAGTGTCCCATAAACCTCTTCAATCACCCAAAACCACAGTTCTCTAGTGCCTAGTGCAGTAATGAGTCACAAGATTTTATCTCTGAAGCTGTCTCTTGAGAGAAGAGTTATTGAAGACTTTTTTGGCCATTAAATCCTTCAGCTGTTACAAGTGATTAGTTCCCCCACATACAGAGCCTATCTGGCCTACATAGCAGCTTTTTATTTATAAATGAAAGTGTGGTAGTCAGCTCTGCAAAGTATCCCTTATACATGCCCCAAATCCTTTGTTTTATGTGTGTTCCTGTTGAAACAGGGAAATTCTATTAGAATTCACAGTGTTGCTGTTTCTAACAGTTTCATGGAAGGAAATAAATGGTCAGGGTCATTTATTTTTGAAACAGGACATTCTATCATTCCGTCTTTCTTTGGTTAGGACAGTTTCTTAAATTAAAATCTTAAAAGTGGCAAAAAGAATGTAAAAGAAAAATAATATTTTTGTAAGATAGCAAACAGTTTAATTAACATTCTCTCCATCTATGGTCTTCAGGTGTCAGATCCATGCATAACTACTAAGACATGGTCACCCTCTATCAGTCTCTGTTTTCCTTGGCACCGCCTGCAAAATTTTATTATTTTTTTCACCCTTGGAGTATCCTTGCTCAGATCTCAGAGCCTGGAAACTGGAATCCAACTGGCCAGTTTCTTTCAGCCTTCTTAAATTTCCATGGTGAGCAGACAGAGCTTCATTTAGTCTAAAAGAATGATTCATTACATTCCACAATAGCTTTCTGCTTGGCCTGATTTGCATTTTTTGAGACATAGTCTCACTCTACAGTTCTGGCTGGCCTTTACTTGCTTTTGTAGCCTAGAATGGCCTCAAACTCGGCAATTCTCCTGCCTCAGCTTTCAGAGTTCTGGTATAACAGGCCTGCACCACCATACCTGTCTATTTGCACTTTGAACCATGTACAAAAATACACTGCTGGGTGTGCTTTTCTATAGCCCTTTGCAATTTTCACTGGGAATGTTCTTATTATCCACCTCACTAGAATGAACCACCAGTGTCTGCTATTTATTTCAGTGTCAACAAGGGATCGTGTCGGTTGCTCATTCACTGATACCCTGCTGTAAGATACTGCCACAGAATTTCACAGAATTATTCTCCAACTTCAGATCACCACCCTCTTGGATGATCTGATCCATTGCCTGCAGTGGATCTTAATGAGATATTAATAAAGTGGTACTCATCACCTTATGTTTTAAGATAAAATGCACCAGCAATATGAAGAATCATTCTGTCTAGCTAAAAGAGTTATCATACTTAATTTGTAACCATGAATGTTGATAAATATTTCTCAATGCTTTTTTAAAAAAATACATGAAAATATTTAATACAGGTCATTGTCACAATCACCAATATTATCGATGTGGTTAAACATAGATTACAGTTGATTATACAATAATTGCAACAGACATACAACAGATTTTCTTACAAGACAGGAAAATGACCCTTAAGTTAGCTACCCTGCAATTAGGTACAAGCTGTTGTATACAAATGTCATTATTAATAATGTAAGACCAAACAGAAAATATTACAAAAATTAGTAAACATCCAACATCTAATTTTTAGCAATAGTGTTTATTTTCCCAGTAATATTTTCCAGCTTACATACAATTTATTTTCCTATTCATTATCCCATGTTATAAATTTTCCCATTATGTGTTCACTCAGGTCTTCTCTTGAAATATGTATTTTATATAATATATATTATACGTATTATAATGTTATATAATATATATCAGATATCAATATATAAATATTATATAATATATATTAATACATAATATATAGTATCAATTATTTATTAATATATAATTATATTAATTATATTACATATATACACACAGACACATACAAGGTACCATTAACAGTGATTAAATTAACAAATACTTATAGAACAACAATGAGAATTGACAAAGCATGGAAAGTAAGGAACAACAGAAAGAAGGATAGGAGGAGAAAGGAAGGAAGAGAGGGAATAGAAAAGAAGAAAGCTTTCTCTTTGGTTCCTTTCATACAGTTTTCACTCCACCTCAGTGATATATAATTTTTACTCTAGCTGTACATTCAAGAAATTTCTCATGAAAACTTATTTTTTGTGCTACTGTCCATCTTCTACTAACAGTGGATGAGATAAATTTACATTATCTCTTCTTGCTAACTTCTTGCTTGAGTTTTGGCCTTTTCTCACTTCCCTGCTCATTACTTCAAGGAAATGGCCACTGTGATTTCCTTCCTGGGCATTTTTTAGATATTTATTGGTTCTGTAGTCTCCTGCCCAGAGATCAGTCCTGTCATTCAGATACCTGGTTTCACATTTTGGGCCTCTAACTTGGGATAAATCCCTGGTTCAATGTCATCTAAAAAGACAATTCAGACACTAATATTTACCCTTCTTCTCATTTGGCTTCTGTTTGCACAAGGTATTTCAGGAAATAAAGGCTGAATTACTAGTAGTTCTCATCTGAAGTATGGAATTTCAATATCCCAAGAGTGTACAGATTAACACCACATCATACTGGGTGATTTCACAATATACCTTATTTTAATTATTGCTCATTATTGGCTTTTTAAACATATTCTAGTTTGATATGCAATAAAATGTGATAGCATGAAAACTCTGTGACAATTTTTCCTCCCAGTTCAGAATTACTTTGTTATGATACATGAGTGAAAATGGGGTTATTGGGAGTGGAAATACAGCATCATAAAATACTTTATTGGTAAATTGTTACGTCTATTGAACTTCAATATACAGCAGAGAGTGTGTGATGATTAGGTGTGACTGTCAGTTGGCATGAAGCAAGAAACCCTTAGCAGATTGTGAAATTGTGCATCCCGGTGTGTTTGTGCAATGTTTCCAGAGGCGACTGGTATCTTAACTATTTTCTCCTTGAAGGTATAAAATGTCCGACACCTACATGTTAAAAGGGAAGATACTCGTTTTGGCTTAGAGTTGGTTAGCTCCAAGGCTGGGCAGCATAACAGAGGAGCACAGCAGAGGAGAAACAGCATGCAGTATGGCAGACAGGAAGCAGAGAGAGAGAATGATGAAGAGAACAGGGAGAAAGATGCAGGTTTCCAGGTCAAGCCTCCGGCACTTTACCTCCTCAGACCAGCTCCACCTTCCAACATGGCACTGGGCTAAATACCAATGGATACTGCTCCACTGGTGAGTGAGTCTCCCCATGAACTGTTTATCTCTTGAAAACTGGAAATCTGGATAAAAAACAAACCAGTTGGCAGGTAGGCAAGCAAACTGAAAGGAGAAGATCCACCCTGTTTACAGGCATCACCATCCCAGAAGCTTGCAGCCTAAATGCTATGGAAGGGAAAGAAGGAGGAGGAAGTTAGCCTGCAGTTGGAAAGTTCCCTTCTACCCGAGGTGAGGCAAGGCATCACATGCTGCTGCCGAGCCTGGGTACATCAGACTCCAGTTTCTTCAGTTTTTCATCCTAGACTCATACCTGGTTCTCTCCGGGGAGTTTTTAGACTTTCAGTGTTGAACTGGCACTGCATTATTGATCACTCTTCTTTTGTGCGCTCCAGCTTCTTGAACTGAGCATGTACTGGATCTTTTGGCTCTTCAGGTGACAGACAGCCTTTGTAGACTATCTTGCCTCTGATTCTATAAACCTATAACCATAAATCCCCTTGCAAATGTATATGTATATTTTCTATTGATTCTGTCCCTGTGTAGAGCCCTAACAAATACAATGTGAAGTTGCCAGCCACATTAAATCAATTCTTGGAATAGACATTGGTATTTTTCTTTCAGAATTCAGTCACCTGGGTTAAGGGGTTGTGGAAAAAATTCCACTGCTCAGGGCTGTGGGTATAGCTCAGATGTACTGAGAGAGAGAGAGAGAGAGAGAGAGAGAGAGAGAGAGAGAGAGAGAGAGAGAGAGAGAAGAAGAAGAAGAAGAAGAAGAAGGAGGAGGAGGAGGAGGAGGAGGAGAAGGAGAAGGAGTAGAAGAAGAAGAAGAAATCATGCATTAACATTCTTTAAAAAATGAGTTATTATATACCTAAAATCTATTAATTTTCCAATTATTAGAGATTAAGAGGAAATAAAATAAAGTTCCTGGTGTATTATATGTTAACTCAACATCCTTCAATAAGAAATAAAAGCATCCTGGCACCCTGGACAAACTTTGAGGAGTTCTGACTCCTTTTCCTAAGCCAGTCAGATTACAAATATACAATCAGAGACACTAAGCTTTTTACCAAGAAGTATTTTTGTTTGTTATTGTATTTTTAAATGGCTGGCTCTGGAACCTAGATGACTAATGGTTGTCATTTCAATGGCTTCTGCAGAAATGATTTTTTTTTCTGCATGATTCTTTTTCTTGCTTAAATCAAGAGCAACTGAGCTGAGAGGCTGCCTGACCGCTGAGCAATCATACAGGTGGCTCCTCTGCTACTCTGTGATGAGCATCAGTGAGGAAAACAGTGCAGCTGGTGATGTATTTCTTGTGCCAGACAACTCATCCCGGAAAACTAAAATTATCTCAGAGAGACAATTGAATAAATATGAAAGATTTTTCTTTCAGTAATGACATGTGTCAAACTTTAGAAACTCGTATTTCCTGGTAACTCTATAATTTAAACTTTAGTTTCCCTTGCCAAACCATTCAGATATATATTAAGTGGCACACAATATAATGAAAATGGTAGGAAAATAATCTATGATTTTATGTAAACACAGAGTAGAACCACTTATATATCAAAGGAAGGTGAGTGCTATGGTATTCACATTCCTCAAAGCCTTTTATTACCACCCGGTAATCTGCTTTAGCTGGTTGCTAAAGATACTCGAAGACATAGTCCTCCAGTGGTTATTGTCCTGGTTATCTAATAATTATCTCTACAGATCACAAGGACAATGATTATTGTTAAACCTAAATATGCATTGATGAATTACATAAAATGAATAGTTTAAATGATATTCTATTTAAACCGAAATAATTAATTAAGGTACTGGATATTCTTGTTTTGAAGACAAGAAAATTGTGGCACACAGTGGTTCAGTGATTTGTTTTGAAGACAAGAAAATTGTGGCTCACAGTGGTTCAGTGATGGAACTGTACATCAAAACCAGTGCTGGGGCTCTGGATTTAGTTCAGTGGTGTAAGCGCTCACTTGGCAAGCACGAGGTCTTGAGTTTGATCCCCGGTACAAAACAAACAAACAAACAAACAAACAAACAAAAAAACAGTGCTGCTTAACTCCAAGCTCATATCACAGGAAGGGGAGTAGTATCTGAAAATCCAGATTCAACACAGTAAGGTCATAGTACCCTGAGTGTAATCAACATTAAACAGTTTATAATAGCTATTTGTGGCCATGGAATATAAGTATCTCAAGGTTTCCAATTCCCCTGTCAGAATATGTACAACTGTGTAATGAATGAGGAAATAACACACAAACTACTATATAATTATAGTAGTTAAAATGAGAACAAGCTTCATATTAATGTTATATAATTATTCAATGATAAATATTCTTTTTTCTTGTGTATCACTATGTAATTCCATATTTAAATTGCTATTTTATGAAATTGTACTCTGTTTATAGTCCTCTATATTCACTCTGGTTGATAATTATATCATGTTTTTTTATTTCTGATAAATTTCTAGAGATGAAAAGCATGCTTTGTGTTTTCATTCCCTTAACCTAACATACTATATCACTATATTGACAGATAATTTGTCAAACAGTTTTTACAAAATACACTTTACTGAAACAAATCATATATATATATATATATATATATATATATTCCAAAAATGGTACTATCAGTTTAGATTCTGCATATATACTCAAAAATAGTATTTATAATAGAAACAAGAGGATGTATTTGGGTCCCACTTTTCTAACTTATTAAAGAATTGCAGATAAATACACAGTGTCTCCCAAACCAGGTTTTCTTAACTGAAAATGACCTCCTTTACCAAACTCACAAGTACGAGTTTAAATGATGGCATTTGAATAGTACTTTACTGGAGAGGAAGGGGCCAGGTATTTATCTAAGTGCAGTAAGTGCTTGTCTGGCAAATACAAGGTCAGTACAAAAAAAAAAAAAAAAGAACAAAAAAAGTGAAAATAATGTAATTTTATAAATTAGACTCCACTTTGCTCCTAGCAGAACATGAAGGACTTGGAAGTTGAGACTTAGACTCAAACTCCTTTCCCATTCCCACCCATCAGGTGTATTCCAAGGTCAGTCTTGGGCAATATCAAGTAATGAGCTATGGGCATGGAGAAGTATAACTTAAATGATGTGACTTATTCACAGGGAAAACTAGGGATTAAAAAGCATATGTCAATGACTGCGTAGTTTGGATACTTCCATTTAGAAGAAAATTATAGCAATGAAATTAATTTGGCTCTTATCTATACCAATCCAATAATTTTAAATTAATGCAACCTATGTTGTCCAAGACTGCTTTGTTAACTCAAAATACAAATTAATTTTGAATACCTAAAACTGGTATCGACTCAAGAAACAAGAAAGATCTCCATAAAATACATATGTCCTTCAATTTTATACAAAAAAAAAAATATATATATATATATATATATTTCTAAATGTGCATAGAACATGAATAATCCACACCCATAGTCACTGATATTAAGAAAAATGCATCATAACTATCGATTATTCTATAATAATTATTCTATAAAAAGCCCTAACCTGGTTGTTTCATCCTTTTATATTTTAAACATATTCATTCATTATGTCTTTTCAGATATGAAAATTGCACAATTTTACTTTGAATTTCTCATTTGAATTTGCAGAAGCAATAAATATTATTGAATATTTCTTCATTTTAACTGCATGTTTTCCCTAATTTTAGTAAGATCACCTATGATTGATTTTTTTCCCACCTGCTCTGGCTACTTACTTTTCAGTAGTGTAACATAAATGTGGAAGTTATTCAGGGTTTGATTTTGGTCTCATTTCCTGTCTAATTCTCTCCTCAGAATTGATATCACTTTCAATTACCATATTTACTATTATGGTTAATTCACTGCATCAACTTGAGACGTCTAGAAGCTTAATTTAGTTACTCAGCAGTGCCACATCCTGGGGTGTAGGGCACCTGTCCTTGCCTCTAGGATGTTGCTCATTGTGTCAACTTGAGAGGTTTAGAAGTTTAACTGAAGGACTCAGCAGGGGTCCAGTGTTCTCACTTTGTAAACATCCTGAGCCTGTGCAGGATTAGGGCACCTGGATGATCAGAGTGCTACACCCACCCAAGGATGCATACAGTGTCAGCAAGGAAAGGAGGTTTGTTCTCCCCTTTTTTGTTCCTGTTGCTTTTGCCACCTTGAACTGTTCCTCCTCACCAGGCACCATGAGCTGAAGCCATCTTATTATGGACTGAAATTTTCACAAATTGTGAGCTAAACGTTTCCCTCTTCTTTTTATTATCTATCTATCTATGATCTATCTATCTTCTCACAATTACTCTAATCTTCCCTCCAGGAAAAGATCACTGAATGAGATATGCATAGGTTCCAATTTTGGATAACCAAACTCCCAAGAACATTGTGTGACATAAAACTGAAAACAAAAATGCTTTGTGAGCCAGCCTTGCCTTTAGGGAGAAAATACCACTGGTCTGGAAGTGCTACTTGGCCATTCCTCCACCGTGTAGTGGGGGCTATGTTTGTGGAACAGTAAGCATGCTGCTCTTGCTTGCTGGTAGGTGCCTGCAGGGGAGCCCCGGCACCTCCTCGTTTGGGGACTACAGAGGATCGGAGAACCCCAGGACTGCACCAATTTATGGTGAGGAATGCGTGCAGAAGGACCATGAAATAACGAGCAAAGAGTGGCACTTGGGTCAGAGGGCTACTGATGCTAGAAAGCTTGTGGAGAGAAAACACAGCAGCAGTTGTCAGCTTAGCCCTGTCACGAAGAGAGCAGGAACGGGAGGTCCCTGGCAGGAGTCCAGGGAGAGCCTGGTACAGAGAAACCAAAACCAGGCTCTCTCCTCACCCAGACTAACCTAGGTGGCTGAGATGCTAGGCAGAGACCAAGGGCTGCAGTTAGTTACACACAGAGCTCTCTGCCTGTAGCAGGAAGACTGGCCCAGAAAGACTTCAAGATCAACAGACCGTGCTCACAAGATGATAGTTAAGCAACTCATAAGATGGGACAACTTGGATCTAGACTAGAAAAGGGACGGCAAAGCAACTTCAGGTTTGAACTTTTGTTTTTGCTTACATTTGGTTTTTATTATATATTAATCATTATTAATCGTAATATTTTCTGTTTTGTCCATTGCCTTTGCTTTTTTGTCTACAGTCCCCTTACTGTCCTTTATTCATCCACTGTCTCGTACCTATATATTTTTTCTCCTCTTTTGCATAATATATAACAAAAGAATAAGAATTAATCTATAATTTAAATATTATCTTTCAAGAGCATGTCAAGTTAAACTTTACAAAATTGCACATAGAGGATTCACTGTAAACTATTAACGAATTAGCAGATTCTAGTAATCTCAGTTTCCTTCAAGCATCAGTTATATTTTGCTCTTTCTGGATCTCTCCTCAAGGTCCCCAAAGTCTACCTTTAACATTAGATTGTTACTGTAGTGACAGAATTAGCCTTATTAAAACCAGGCCACCTGTTTGTTTTCTCACTTAATGATTTATCTCTTCTCTAGCTCCCTTCTTCCTGCCTTACCCCTTTCCTATTTCTCTTCTTTTTCATCCTTCCTCACTCCATATTCCAATCCAATTGTTGGAAGCAGTGTAGTTCAGTATGTAGGGCACTGATAAAAAGGTGAACTTAATGTATATTAATGTACATGATTATTAATCTCCAATTAATTTGTTGAAATTATCAAAATCTGTAAGATTTTTCCTTCTGCAGCACAGTGTCTTGGTTGTGTAAACTTATTAAACTGAGGCAGACAACACCAGGAAGCAAATAACACCAACATCACACCCCTGGAAAGAAGGCACTCACTAAACACATCTCCATACAGACGGCCTTTCCAATTCAGGTTGATCTTTAATCTTCTTCACACTGAATAGCGAATAAGTGAGTGAATTAATGAGTGAGTGGCTGAGAAATCCAGGCAATAAAATGTTTTTCAAACTTCCAACTGATTCAAAGCAAATCCAAGGAGCATCGGTGGGAAATAAAACAGAAAGCAGATGACTTAATTACTCAAAATTATCAAAAGGAAAACAGGCTCAGCAAGTTCAAAAGTAAATAGACTTATGAATTAGACTAATCCCAGAACTTAAAGAAGATTCCAATAAAAAATAAGAAAAGCTATCCAATATGATTGAAAACACGAATGACAAATTTACCACAAAAACACATTCCATGAAAAAGATGTCAAAGAGAAATGTCACTGCTAGCGTGAGCAGCACAAGTCTCCAAGAAGAGTGCGCATCACATGCAGAAAATAAATTTCATGCACACGACTATGTATCATAGATATATAGCTCATAGATACATTAAAAGCAACAGTAAACAAGGAAAACAAATCCAACAGCTACTAGATAATACCAAGAAAACCGAATTAAGAATACTCATAGTTAAAGAAAAGTCAGAGAACAGCAATCATAAATTTAAAAATCTGGGTATAGAAACCATTGCAGGAAATATTCCAAATATGGGGCAACTGTACAGCACACAGTTGGGCATAAGGAACCCAAATAGTCACAATCAGAAAAGAATTTCTCCATGACATATCATAGATAAAATCCCTGAAGTGCAGCACAAGGACAGATCTTAAAATCTGTTTATTTTTAAGTGACTAAAAATGGTAAACTCAATACAATTGTAGCAGACCTTTCAACAAATCGCTTAAAGGTCAGGAGATACTGGAATACAGTGTTTCAAAATCTAAAGGAAAACAACTTTCATCCTAGATTAATATATTCTGCAAAACTATCCTTCAAAACTGATGCAGAAATCAAGACATTCCATGAGAAAAATCTTATGAAATGCACAGCCACCTAATCAGTGCTTCCAAACATTCTCAAGGATATCCTAGACAGAAATAATAAAGCCAAAAATGCAGAAAGGCTGAGGGATCACTCATAAATACATCAAGCAGGATAAGCAGTCAAGCAAAAGGTAGCTAGGAAGAAAACATGAAAATTCATTGGAGATGTAAATATATAGTTAAATTCAGAAAACTCTAATATTAAAAAGTAGTATCTAAAAATCTTTTATCTCTAGAAGAAATGGTAAAGAATATTAAAAAGTCTATAGTATCAATGTGTTAATATAACATGAAATGTAGGACAATGAAGCAAAATTGTAGAATAGTTGCATGACAGTGAAATAAAGTTGTTATTTTAAAACAGGATTGTATAAGATTTTCTGTTGTCAGGCACAGTGGTGCCTCTTATAATTCCAGGACTAGGAGGCTGAGGCTGGAGGATCTCCATGACTTCAAGGCCAGCTTAGGCTACACAGTGAGTTGAACACCAGTCAGAATTACACAGGTAGACCCCGTCTCAAATAACAAAAAGGAAACAGGAGGAGGACAAGGAGGAGGAGGAAGAGGAAGAGGACTGGGAGGAAGAGGGCTTTTTCTATTATATCTCAGAACTGCAGTAAACCAAAACCCTAAAACAGATAAAAAAGAAAAAGGCATCATAGCATACAATAGAAAGATCATCAAATCATAAAGAAAGAGAGCCAGAGAAAAATTACCAAAGAGGCATGAAAGAGCCAGGTTCAATGAATATAATTATCATATTATCTAAAAATAGTGGCACAGGTCTGTATTTCTGGCATGTTAGGAGATTGAGACAGGAGGATCACAAATTTAAGTACAACATAGGCAACTGAGTGACTTAGGGAGAACTACTCTAAAAAAAAAATTAACTAAAAAGACCTGAGAATGTGAAGGACTTCAGTGTGAAGTCCTTGAGTACCATCCACAATACTGCCTTTACATAATCACTCCCAAGTTATGAGAGTCATTTCTTACCTTTGCTGAAGGCCTTAAAGTAATATATTAAATTATCAAATGAAAATGGCTTTAAGTGGATGAAAGGGTAGAAAGAAATTTATCTATATTCTTCCTATAATAAAATAATTTTAGCCTTTAGATTCACATATACTAAAAGTAAATGAATGAAAAGATATTGCATCCAAGTGGAAACAAAAAAGTGTGAAAAATATTCTTTCATAAAAACATAGACTTCCATTTAAAAGCTGTAGCAAAAGACAAAAATTTCCATTAAATATTGATACAGGGGTCAATTCATCCAGAGAACACAACAAATTATGTATATCCAAAAGCAGAAAATCTAAATTACAGGACAAACATTCACATTAATAAAAGGCAAAATGTATAGTGGTAAGATGAAGTATGATACCCACAGAATTATGTCTCCAAAAATATTAATTCTATGTATTTATTTCATTTTATTTAAATATTGACTGTTATATTTCTGACATTTGTACAATGTTGTCCTTTGCATATTTTTTCTATCTTCCAAATGCTTAGATTTATAGTGTAGGAATTGAAACAATGTATAACTTTAAGACAAGTTTTATAGTGGTTATAGATGGTTCCTGTGATTATTGGTAGTGTTAATTTGATCAAATGCCTTTTGACCTTGAGGATACCATCTCCTCCTCTGAGACAGGATTTTCATAGAATTGTGGTCAAGAGACAATGTAAATATAACATCAGGTAAATTATAGTTGTTTAATAATAAATAATGCATTTTGTCAAACTTATTTCTATGTCTAGAAACTCACTCATGACTGTACTTGTTTCTCTTTTTTATTTTTTTTATTTTAAAGAGAATAAAACAAAAGAGGACAGATCTAAGCAGATCAGAACAGAACAATCTAAGCAACACAGCACTTCACAACAAGACAATTGGATATTAACAGTAGCTATCATAATGTCTCTTTCTTTGAAATAGTTGAGCTTAGCTTTATACACAATAATGTCAAACATAACAAAATAGAATAAAACCACTAGAAAGAATAAAAGTATTGCAAGGCATTCTGAACCATTCTGAATAATGGCTACTATATTATCTCATTTGCCATAAAAATTTGTTTATACTATCATACATATTAAAATCCAATAAGACACAACATGATAGAACCAATGGTAATAGAAAAACAAAAGCATGGTGGGACTTCAGAGCAAGATGATATTAAATCAACAATGGCTGCCATATTGTCTTTTCCTCAAAGTAACTATTCATACCATCACATATATTAAGATCAAACAAAACAGAATAAAACCATTCCAACCAATGAATGAAAACATAATACTTCAAAGCAATATCATGGTGAACCATGATTACCATAAAATCTTCTGTACTCTTACCATTTCTTACACTAGGGAGACTATATGGTATTTATACATGTGAGTTTGATTTATTTCACTTATGAGTATGGATTCAAGTTGCATGCATTTATTTATAAATATCTCAATGTGATCTTTATAGTTGAGTAGTACTCCATTGTATAAAAGTACCACAGTTTTTTTTATCCATTCCTCAGTTGATGGGCACTTAGGTTGTTTCCAAGTTCTATTATAAATTGTGCTGCTATAAACATGGGTGTGCATATATCACTGTGGTATGATGTTTTCAGTTCTTCTGGGAATATGCTTAGGAGTGGAATAACTGGGTCATATGGACTTCTAATCCCAGCTTTTTCAGGAATCTCCAGACTGACCTCTGTAGTGGTTGCACCAGTCTATACGCCCACCAACAGTGCAGAAGAGTTTCTTTTTCCCCACAGCCTCTCCAGCATTTGTTGTTGGCAGTTTTCTTGATCCTGGCCATTCTTTCTGGAGTGAGATGGAATCTCAGTGTGGTTTTAATTTGCATTTCTCTAAAGACCAATGATGATGAACATTTTTTCATGTATTTTTTTGACGTTTGTATTTCTTCATCTGAGAATTATGTGTTCATCTCGGATGCCCATTTTTGGATTGGGTCTTTGAATTTCGGGGCTCTGATTTTTTTTAATTCTTTATAAGTTCTAGACAAAAGTCCTTTGTCTGAGAGACAGTTCACTAAGATATTTTCCCAGTTTGTGAGTTTTCTTTTCACTCTGTTGGAGATTTCTTTGGACATGCAGAAACTCTTTAATAAGACATGATCCCAGTTATTGATTCTGGAAGTATTTCCCATGCAGCTTGGTTCTTGTTCATGAATTCTCTACCTACCCCTATGTCTTCAAGATTTTTACCTATTTTGTCTTCCAACAGATTTAGTGTTTCTGTTTTAATATTTAGATCTTTGATCCATTTAGATCTTAGTTTAGTACATGGTGACAGGCATGGGTCTAATTTTAGTTTTTGTCATATGGAAAGCCAGTTTTTCCAGCACCATTTATTAAAGAGACTATCATTCTTCCAGTGGACGTGCTTGTCCCCTTTATCAAAGATAAGGTGGCTGAGGGTGTTCGTAGCTATATCTTGTAGTTTATCCCATTGATCTTCAGATCTGTTTTTATTCAAATACCATGTTGATTTTATTACAGTAGCTTTATAGTATAACTTCAAGTCAGGGATTGTGATGCCTCCTGCATTGACTTTGTTGCTTAAAATTGCCTTTGCTATTCTAGGTCTCTTCTGGTTCCAGATGAATCTTAGGAGTGATTTCTCTAGATCTATGAGGTATGTCCATAGTATTTGCATTGGGATTGCATTGGATCTGTATAACAATTTTGGGAGAATGGCCATTTTCACAGTATTTATTCTTCCTATCCATGAACAAGGGATGTCTTTCCATTTACTGAGGTCCTCTTTGGTTTCTTTTATCAGGGTATTATCATTTTCCCTGAACAACTCTTTCATATCTTTTGTTAGATTAATTCCTAAGTATTTCATTTTTTTTTTTTTTTGGATCCTAGTGTGAAGGGTGTGGCTTCTCTTATTTCTCTCTCAGTGATTTTGTTGTTAGTGTATAAGAATGCTATTGATTTTTGAGTATTGACTTTGCATCCAGCTATGTTGCTGAATTTATTTATTATATCTAGGAGTCTTTCAATGGAGTTTTGGGGGTCTTCTATGTAGAGTATCATGTCATCTGCAAATAATGATAATTTAACTTCTTATTTTCCTATCTTTACTCCTTTTAATTCTCTCTCTTGTCTAATTGCTCTGGCTAGTATTTGCAGTACTATGTTGAATAGGAGCAGTGATAAGGGACATCCTTGTCTTGTGCCTGATTTCAAGGTAAAGGTTTACAGTTTTTGGCCATTTAATATGACACTGGCTATTGGTTTGTCATAGATGGCCTTTATCATATTGAGGTAAAGACCATCTATTCCAATTCTCTGTAAGGTTCTTATCATGAATGGGTGTTGGATCTTATCAAAAACTTTTCCTAGATCTATAGAAATGATCATGTGATTCTTACTTTTGGCTCTATTGATATAGTGGATTACATTTACTGATTTACATATGTTGAACCATCCCTGCATGCCTGGGATGAATCCCACTTGGTCATGGTGTATGATCTTCTTGATGATTTGCTGCATCCTGTTTGCTTTATATTTTATTGAGAAGTTTTGCATCTATGTTAATTAGGGAGATTGGCCTGTAGTTCTCTTTTTTATTTGGGTCTTTGTCAGTTTTTGGTACTAGAGTGATACTTGCTTCCAGGAATGACTTAGAGAGAATTGCTTCCCTTTCAATTTCATTGAAGAGTTTGAGGAGTGTCAGCATTAAGTCTTCTTTGTATTTCTTAGAGAATTCCTCAGTGAATTTGTCTGGGCCTGGGCACTTCTTTGTTGATAGGGACTTGATTACATTTTCAATTTCATTAATAGAAATTGGGTTATTCATTAGTTTTATATCTTCTTGATAAAGCTTTGGTGGTTCATATGCTCCTAGGAATCTGTCCATTTCTTCTGTGTTATCGAACCTATGAAAGTAGAGGTTTTCTAAATAGTTGTTGATGATCTTCTGTATTTTCACAGAGTCAGTAGTGATTTCACATTTGCATTCTGTATTGCATGAATTTGAGTATTTTCTTTCCTCTTTTAAATTAGGTTGACTAGGGGCTTATCAATTTTATTTATTCTTTCAAAGAACCAACTCTTAGGTTCATTGATTCTTTGTATTGTTTTCTTAGTCTCTATTGCATTAATTTCTGCTCTGATCTTTATAATTTCCTCTCTTCCTTCGGCTTTGGGCTGGGCTTGCTCTTCTCTTTCTAGCTGTTTGAGGTGTAATATCAGGTTGCTTATTTGTGTTCATTCTGTTTTCCTAATGTGGGAACTCAGTGCAATAAATTTTCCTCAGAGAACCACTTTCATTGCATACCACAGGTTCCACTATTGTATTTTTGTTTGCTTTTAGATATTGTTTAATACCTTCTTTAATTTCCTCTGTGACCCACTGATTGCTCAAGAGTGTATTATTCAATTTCCATGTGTTTGTGGGCTTTTTGTAGTTACTTTAATCATTAAATTCTAGTTTCATGGCGTTATGATCCAATGACATGCATGGGATAATTTTAATTCTTTTGTATTTACTTAAATATGTTTTGTGGGTTAGTATATGGTCTATTTCAGAGAATGTCCCATGTACTGCTGAGAAGAATGTATATTCTGATGTTGGATGGAACACTCTGTATACATCTATCAAATCCATTTGTTCACAGGTGTGATTCAGTTCTGTTATTTCTTTGCTGATTTTCTGTCTAGTTGATCTATCCTTTTGTGTCAATGGTGTGTTAAGGTCTCCTGTTATCATTGTGTTATTGCCTATTTGACTTTTCATTTCTGTTAATACTTGTTTTGTGTAGCTGGATGCTCTGGAATTTGGTGCATATATATTTAAGATTGTTGTGTCTTCCTCTTGCAGTTTTCCCCTAACTAATTATGTAGTGACCTTCTTTATCTCTTCGCACCATTCTTGGTTTGAAATTCACATTGTCTGCAAACAGAATAGCTACCCCCACTTTTTTTTTTTTAGTTCCTGTTGCATGGAGTATTGTTTTCCATCCTTTGACTTTCAGTCTATGAGTTTCCTTATGGGTTAGATGGGTTTCTGGTAGACAGCATATGGTTGGACATTGTTTCTGGATCCATTCTGCCAGTCTGTTTCTTTTAATTGGTGAATTGAGGCCATTTACATTAATGGTTATAACTGTCATATATTGGTTTATTGTTGACATGTTATCTTTCTGATGTTGTACCTTTATCTTTCCCTTCTGTTTAATTGTTTGTCTTGGTTAGTGGTTTTTTCCTATGTGTATCTAGAATGTCTTTGAGTATTCTTTGCAGGGTTGGTTTGGTGATCATGAAGTTCTTCATTTGTTCTTTGTCATGGAAGTATCTTATTTCTCCATCCATTTTGAAGGACAGTTTTGCAGGGTACAGCATTCTTGGTTGGAAGTCATTTTCCTTTAGGATCTGAAACACTTCACTCCATGCTATTCTTGATTTCATTATTTGTGTTGAGAAGTCTGCTGTGATTCTGATAGGTTTTCCTTTATACATGATCTGTCTTTTCTCTCTAACAGCTTTTAATATTCTGTTCTTATGTTGGATTTCTGGGATGGTGATTATTATACGTCTGTGTGTATTTTTGTTTTGGTTTTGGCTATTTGGAGTTCTATGTACTTCACTAATCTGTATGTCAGTTTCCATACCCATGTTTGGGAAGTTTTCAGCTATTACTTCTATAAATAGCCTCTTGATGTCATTTGTATAGTCCCCTTCTTTTTCATTTATCCCTATTTATCTTATGTTGTTTTTCTTTGCATCATCTTGCAGCTGTTGAATTGTTATTTCCTGATTTCTTGTTATTTTTAGAAGGTCTTTCCTTTCCTGTTCACTAGCTGCAATCTTATCTTTGAGGTCTGAGATTCTATCTTCACTTTCTTTGAGATAGTTTCTGCAACTTTCAATAAAATTTTTGATTCCCTGTATATCTTTTTGAATCTGCTTCATGCATTCTGTTTGTTTCTTATAGTGTTCATTCAGGGATTCTATCATTTTGCTTTGTTTCTCTAATTTTTTAGCTGTATCTTCATTGGATGCATCTGGTATTTCTTTCACTAATTTTATCATTTTTTCTTTTACCTGGGAGATTATTTCTGATTTGAGTTCCCTCATAGCTTCTCGTACTTGCTTCTTTATTTCAGTTGATATCATTTCAGGCATTTCAGGTGTATGACTAGTATTTTCTTCTATGTACATGGTTTCTAGGCTTTCTTGGGATGGGCTGGAAGTTTAAGATTGCATTTTGGTCTTTTGTTTTGCTATTTTCCTATATTTCCATGTTTCCAGCAATGCTCCAAAGCTTTTGCTGGATGTGTTGGAAATCACCTCCTGTGCTTTCCGTTACTGGGACTCATGTGGCTTTGGCTCCACTCACGCGGTGGGCCTGGTTCCCCTGGTTGAAAGAAGGTCACTGGGCGTGGTCTACTCAAGCCCTTGGAACTTCTGGGACATAGTCCAGTGTCCTAGGGGGCTGGGTAGGCACCCAGCCGCCAGGAACGATGGTCCCAAACTTTTCCCAGGCCTGTGCTGGCAAGATGCAACTCACCTCACAGTACAGCATGGGCCTGTACTTGTTTCTCTTAAACCTTACAATATCACTATTGAGTTAGAATTTATTATTATGCCTTGAAAGGAGGTAAAGTATTTCAATAGAAGAAAATTAGTTGCTTTTTATTGTGTGGCACCAAATGATAATGCTAAATTTCCTTTCTTTGAAGTTGAAACAGAGGCAGCTTCTTCAATAATAATTTCTTTCATTGTCACCACAAGTTCTAGTAAAATCCATTTTCACTGTCATCTGTCTGTTCTACCTTTTCTGTTAAGCTCCATCTCCAATTCCTTAATTAGTTAGCAACTGTGACTCCAGCAAATTCAGTTTCAGGAAATTCTCAAGTACAAGGATATGATTTTTGTTGTATCTCTCCAATGTTTAACCTTACTGTCTTCTTCTCAAATTAAAATTCACTGACTGTAATCCCTCCTTTACACTATGTCTAACAGTTGACTTTCTTTTAAAATAGCAATCATTAAAAATACAAGAAAGACTGTTAAAGCTAATAAGTTTTCCTTTTATCTTGAACTGTAACAAGAGGTTAATTGAGTACTATTCCTTGTGTATTCTGAGTCAGTGGGGAATCAGCCTAGGACCAAGGTACTGAATGTTTGAATTCTGTGTTTTCCATTGCATCTGGTGCTAAAGTAAGCCCAGTAGACTTTAATTGCCTGCATTCATAGTTCTGCCCAGTTTTTCTAAATATTAAGTGACATTTAGAGATCTCATGTTAAATTTTTCCACCTCCCTTATCTGCTTTTTCTATTGTCTTCCTGGGGTCAAATGGAGAGTTTGCTTTAGAAATTTAGCTGTAAGTAAGACTGAAGTATCAGTAAAAATCTAATGAAAAGCAGTGTTTCACCACAAATATTTTGGCACAGCTAACAAAGAGTGAAATATGATAATTTATTAAATATAGAGAAAGGATCACTTTTATGATTTCTCTAGGAATATTTACAAAGCATCTTTATTCCTTTGTAAATATGACCAGTTTTATTTGTCTTTTTAATTTTATAAAGAAAAAAGAATGAAAACGGTAATGCAGAATTTCAAAACAAAATGATAGGTGACTAACAATGGTTACTGTAATGTGTATCATTAGCTTCAAAGTATTTGCTTAGATTATAAGATATAGGCATGAAAAACTGATTAACAATAAAAGTATAAATTGTTTCTTTCATTGAACTGAGATTAGTAGTATAATTATCTATATAGTATTATCTACTATCTATCTATGAATGTATGTATGTATGTATGTATGTATGTATGTATCTATCTATCTATCTATCTATCTATCTATCTATATTACTTTTTGCCTTTTCTTTTCTAGTCTCCCCAGTGTGCTCTTTCCTTTTAAGCAGTTTCTTCCCCTTTCACATTCACAATATCTGGTTTATATTGTGAATCTTATTTACTTTTTCAGTTGTTTGGGGAGACAGTGTGACATTTACACATGAAAGTCTTATTTATTTCACTTATGAATATAATCTCAGGTTGCATCCCTTTACAAATAAAAGCCTCAAGTTCCTCTTTCTTTATAGCTGAATATAAAAATATTACATCTTTTTATCTATTGCATGGTTGATAGGCTTTTGGGTTGTTTCTAAGATCTAGCTGTTACAAATTGTGCTTCTCTAAACAAGGGGGCACATATATTGCTGTGATATATTTTCAATTCTTCTGGGAAAATACTCAGACAGGTCATAGTTAGGTTGAATGGCTCCTCTAATTCAAGTTTTCTGAGGAATGTCCACAATTTCTATAGTAGTTTACCTCTCTACATTCCTACCATCAGTGGCAAACTTTTCCTTTATTCCCACAGCCCCACCAGCATTCTTTATTGGTTGAATTCTTTCTGGAGTGAGATTGGATCTCAGTGTTGTTTTAATTTTCATTTCTCCAATTACCAATGTTTTTGAACATTTTTTTTCACATATTTATTTGCCATTTGTAGTTCTTCATTTGAGGAGTGCATATTTATCTCAAATGTACATTGTTGGATTGGGTCTTAGAACTTGGGCATCCTGAGTTTTTTTTTCTATTCTGTGTATGTTCTGGGTAGAAGTCCTTTGTCTGAGGGACAGTTGACCAAAACTCTTTCCAATACTTTGAGTTGTCTTTCACTCTGTTCATCATTTCCTTTGATGTGCACAATCTTTTTAATAAGATGAGATTCCAGTTGTTGATTCTTTGAAGTACTTCCTGTACAATTTGGATTTTGTTCATGAGCTCTCTGCCTACTCCTATATCTTCCATATTTCTACCTACATTGTTTTCCAGTAGATTTAATTTTTTGTTTAATACTTAGGTCTTTGATTCATTTTGACATTAGTTTACTGCATGGTAATAGATATGTTTCTAGTTTTAGTCTTCTGCATGTGGAAAGCCAGTCTTTTCAGCACCATTGAGAAAGAGGCTATCTTTCTTCCAGTGGACATACTGACCAATTTTAATCTTACTATGTTATAAAGGATCTGAAAGATACTGTATGTGGAAAACAGAAATCACGATGCAAGCATGATTGCAACTGGATGCTTGGCACTGCTGAGTATCTGAGAGATAAATGCCTAAAACGAAGATTTAAATAGGAGATGGTAAAGACATAAGAATGTTTCTGAAGTGGGAAAATTACTAAGTCAGAGAGGAAAGCCTGGAAATTTCAGCAAGATAAGGACTTATCCTATATGTTTCTGATATACTTTCTGAGATGTTGTCTTGGTCATTTTCTCGTTGCTTGGAAAAAACATACAACAGCTACAACAAAGGAGAAGCTTATTTAGGCTCATGGTTTTTAGAAGTTGTGGTCTGTGGTGGCCAGAATCAAGTGCAGACACAGAACAGTAGAAGAGCCAACCTCATATCAAAGCTGCTCACACCTTGGCAGCCGGGAAGTGGAGAGCACAGAAAGAAGCCAGGGAAAGGCCTACACCCCCTTCCAGGTCACAGCTTCAGTGATCTATGTCTTTCAACCACATCACAACTTTGAATAGCACAATCAGGCCCTGAACTCACCAGTGCATAAATTCAGTGATGGATCTTCGTGATCCAGTCATGCTCCAAAAGCTCCTCCTCTGAATACATGATAACTTTAAGGGACAGTCCAGATCCAACCCAAACCATTCTGCCCCTGGTCCCCAAAAGACACATGTACATTTCTCAAAATGCACTTAGTCTCTAAAAGTTGTCTAATTTTATTAATTTCAGCACTGCTTAAAAGTGCAAGTTCCATGTCTTCTCTGAGACTCAAGATAAACTCAAAACTGAGAGTAAAAATTTAAAAAAAAATTAAACCTGCTAATAAACAATTGTGGAGGGTAAACATTCCCATTTCAAACTGGAGAAATACGGGATTATAAAGAAATGGGGCCAAAGCAAGACTGAAACCCAGCAAGTAAAACATTAAATCCTGTAATTCCATGTCCAGCACTGAGGGCAAGCTACGATGAAATGTGACCTCCAAGGATTTGGGGATTACTGCCTCTATAGTATTTCTAATTGCATCTTTCTTGACCCCTCTCTTGGAGTTGCTTCACCCATTTCCTGTAGGTCTTCTCAGCAAATGTTCTACGTTTCTGGCATAGGAAACATCCTCTGGTTTCAGCCTTACTCTTATGTCTTCCTTTCAACAATCATGGTCTTCTTTGCTTCAACTTGGCAGGTACTTCTATCCTACTGAAACTCCACACAATTAAAATAAGGTTTTTCTGTCCTATTTTCATTGTAAACCTGGGCGAAGACACTAGAAGTATCTGTGTCCATAGTAGGAACATTGGGATGCCTTGAGATTTACTTTGCTAGATTAACTAGTCTGCCACCCCTAATCTTAGTGTCCCTCCAAATATCAGGATATGGACAAACTGTAGACATATTTGCTGCCAGAATGACACACATAGCTCCTTTAACTACTAAGGAGTGCTTATTCCCAACTGAAACTCACTGAAACTGGGCTTCAGTCTGAATTTCCATTAGCATTCTGATCTTCTGAGAGCTTCTGACCAGAAGCTCACAGGCAGCTCAGCTTACAACATTCCATGCCTTGAGTAATAAAGTTTACATCCTTGTCTTGTGAAGCCAGTACTTTTAAACTTTACAAATCCATCCTGCAAACTAATTCCACAGCTTCTATTCCATATTTTCAGGTAGAGTTTAGGCAATGCTCTCATGCCTGGTACTTTTATATTGTTGAGAAAAAATACCCAACACGCACATTTCAAAGGGAGATATATTTACTTGGATTCACGATTTATAGAAAGTTCAATTAATGACTAATGCACTCAAATACAAAAACAGCATGGTAGGATGGTCTGCTGAGTAAGACAGTTGCCCCTGTCTTTGTAACCGGAAAGCAGAGAGCAAATGAGTATCCAATGAAAGAGATACATCCTTCCTGATCACACCCCAAGTAAGCACTCTGTCCACTCTGTCCAAATATCTTCTTCCACCAGCACATCCAGCCTCTGAACTCACCACTAGATGAATCCACCAATGAGTACGGTGCTTCCATGACACAACAACCGTCCAAAAGTGTGTAACTAAGTACATGAGGGTTGGGGGATAGTCCAGGTCCAATCCACAGCAAAAGTACTGATGTAAATAATAATTACAACAATTTAGAAAGTATAGATTAAGTGAGAAGTGATACTATATTTTTAAATTTAAAATCTACTATATTCACTAATAGGAACGACTGTTTTTATTTAAAGTGTTGATATAAGCATTGCATGAAATCTACTTAGAATGTATGCATTTATAGTATTAGCAAAATATTTTGCCACATGCAATACTCTATTTAAATTTATTGCATATACTTTTTTTAAAAAAATGGTTTAAACTGCTACTTCTTTTTGTTATTTATTTTCTTAGTTGTTCTTTACACAGTTCTGGAATTCATGTCTTCTCTTTGTTTAATCCCTGAGGTGGTTAATCTTGTCAAATTGACCATATTAAGAAACTCCTGGAAAACTGACTAGATTTTGAGGGTACTAAACTCATCAAAGGATTAAATCACTGCTGAGTTTACAGCTAAACAGGAATCAGAAGTAATAGTCTAGTTAAAGAAGTAGGTTAAGGAGCTGTGACCTTGCATACTACATCTAAGACATTGGCCATTTCTCTTGCTCTCTCCAACCTGCTCTGATTTCCAACTGCCATAAAATGACCAACATTCTGCCACCCTGCCCTTCAGTCATATTCCTTCTTCTTTGTTGCCAGCCAATTACGGATGACAGTCTCTGAAACTGTGAACCAACAGAAGCCTCTCCTTTGCATGGTAATGTTCAGATATTTTGTTCCTCTGATGGAAAATTTGACTAATACAATACCGGTTTTCCAGATTTCATGTTTTTCTTTCTTCACAAATCTCTATGTGATACACACTGTATGCATACTTGAAATTGTGTGATGCATAGTAAATCCGGGAGTTTTCCCTGCTTTCTCTATTTTCTCTCTGGATTGATATTTAGATTGATGATATAATTTTATCTGGGAAGAAATGCCAGTCAACATTGCTCCAATACTTTTCAGCTGACCTGCATCTTGTAAAGCTGTTAGTGAGAAGTATCATGCTGTTATGGCTCGATTGGATCCACTTTGTTTCCACATCTCTGAGAAAACTTTGGATATTCTTCATCAATGTGATAAATTTGAAATTTTATTAAAGTATGTACTGTTTATTTTACTATTTGTTTATGAGTGTTTTCCATTGAAGGGCTTCAAGAAATTTTGCCTACATTATTTTATAGTGACTCTGTTACCATTATTTGTTCCTTGGCTTTTATTTGAGTGAGCTAGTCTTTTGTGTTGCTTTTATTTCTTCCCCTGTTTTTGTTCCCTTTTATCTTTTTTCTTTGTTATAATTTTAGCCTCTGTTTAATTTTCATCTTGCCCTTGAAATCTATCTTAACATTTCTAGGGAATCATGCTTGTTATCTGAGATTTTATTAAAATAATACCATAATTTAATCCCATGTATAACATAGCTTCTGCCCTCTATGAATTTCTGTTTAAGCCATTTGTATTCTTACCTCCAGTGCATGTATGATTATGATCTATAGTTTTTTAAATAAGCGTTTGCTAAGATTTGTGTTTTTCAGCATATGCTGCACTGCCTATTAGTTCATTCTCTTCTCAGGCCAACCTTCTTCTGCCTGGAACTGGTTAACTAATTTTGTCAAGGAGGATTTTCCTGGAAAAAAAACCTCAGTCAGTTTTCTTTGATCACATTTTTTTCCTTAAATGTATTTATTTTTGTACTTACTTTTAACAAGAGTAGTTTGGCTGAGTCCAGATAATAAGCTTGAGAATTGTTGTTATCCACCATCACAGGGCAGGTTTCCCCTGGTTCTATCCTTATTTCTAAAGAGAAAAATTATTTTACTTTGTTTCTTCAAAATAATGTATTGTTTCTCTCATATTTTCTGATGGCTTTTTAAGTGTATTTGAATTTTTTATTATCAAATGACTATCTTCTATAGCTTACCATATATATGATATATCTATATCTATATCAATATCAATATCTATATCTATATCTATATCTATATCCCATCCTATATAGTTTGATACAAGCCTGGGCTACACAGTGAGGGCCTACTTCATTGAAATAAAACAACAAACAATTAACTGCAGTCAAGGTGGGAGTACAGTTTATGTCTTTTGTTTAGAACACTCTTCTTTCACTATTTCACATTTCCTATGCTGTTTCCTTAGCTGCAAATCAAGGCTGTTGTGAAAATCAAAGGAGTAAGTGTGCAAGGCCTTAGGATATAAACTTTATTACACTGGACTGTGAAAATTAATGATGACAATGATGCAGAGTAACAGAAACCCACCTTGACACAGAGAAAAAAAGTCTGTTATATCTTATTGATAAAGCATTGTCTTACCTGGGTTAATTTCCATACTGACTGTCTTGACCAGCTTAGGTGTCACACTAGGATTTTTGTAGATGGTCAGAGCACCCAAGAGTTAAGTCTGGGATAAACTCTTTCCTAGTCTCCCAGTTTTTTTTTTTTTCTTTCACAAAGGGCTTATACTACTTCTTTCTGAAAAAAAGAATGATATGTTCTTAGCTAGTCTGTTTCCCTGACTAGAAGTATGTCTCTTTTTCTCAGTCTTTGATCCTCTTGGGATTTTATATTCTCTCTTCTTAGCTCTATGCTGCCTATGTTATGATTCTTTTTCTAGCTAAGTCTCTACTGAGAAGGTGAATGAGGGAATTGAGGTTATTATTTAGCTCATGCCATGAAGAAATGTCTGCAGTACTCTGAGCTGGGATAGCTATATAAGCCCTTTATCGTTTGGAAAGCAGAAAGCCATTTCAAATTGAAGTGCAATTAGAGCCAATGTACTTCAAAGCAAGTGTATTTACATGTAGGCTAATTAAAGAAATCTTTAGAAAATTCAACATTACAGATGGTACATAAAGGAAAATGTATATTTGGGTATAGCTCTCTTCTCTTCTAATGCTAAACTGTACAATAAACACATCTTCATTTTTAGATTTATCTGAAGTTGTTATGGAAACTGGAATTTAGGGTCAGGCAGAAAATGTATTGTTACTGTTTTCCTCCAGCCAAGAGAAATTGAATTTTAACATCTGATAGGAGCTTTGAACACTTTTGAAAACAAGGAAATTCACTTCATTTCCCATGATTCCACATTTCAGTGCCCAGGACTCCAAGCCGTTTTTCTTATAAACTTTATTATACCTTAAATCATCAACAACTACCAATCACACTGCCCTCCAAAAAGAATCCAACATCAAATACTTCATACATCATTTCCAAGAGTCAAAGTTATTTTTGATGTTTTCAGTGAACATTCCTTTGCTTCACTACTTATTTAATCTTACCTCCCTCAGTTTCCACATCTAAAAAGCGAGTCTGATGAAATATTACATGTACATGAGAAGAGTATATTACAGGGACATGTAATATAAGGGAAAGGTTTTAGAATATAGCAAACTTCCAGTTAGTAATTTGATTTGCTTCCTTTAACTTTTTTAGATATTTAAAAAATTGGCTAATGTATTTAATTTGTGTCAGTGACCATTAAAAATGCACAGCTACATAAGTTTTAGCATTTGTCCTCAAGAGTTTAAGTCTTAGTTTAAAACAAAACGTAGCCTTATTATCAAAGTTGGCAGAGAACATGACAATTCACATAGCAGCCCATCTCACCTTTTAGTGAAGAAAACATATCTGGAATTCTTATCAACCTGCTCCTACAAACTTTGTCTCAATTGTTATTCCAGGCATAGGATGGATTTATCACAGGGGTTCATGCAAGGATGGCTCACATGTTACAGATAGCTTCACTTCAAGATCACAGTGATTTAGCAGAAGCCAGAGTGTCAGTGACATGAGGAACAGGTACGATCCTTCTCAGGTACACATACAGTGGAGCTAGGAGTACAGGGTTTTCATAGAACAGCAAGGGCCTGGAGTAGACCATTACATGTACTTTCCTGTTTGACAGAACCTTGACTTCTGCTTCTTGGTAGCTAGGGTCAAATAAATTGCATCCATAAATATCTTGACTCTATTTTTTTATATAGAAGGAATCTGGACTCAGGCAGGTGGTCCTAGAAATGTACTTAGAAAAGGAATCCTCATGTGGAGTCTTTCAACAGAGTTAAT
The DNA here is from genome assembly GCA_004027455.1 of Hydrochoerus hydrochaeris. Lineage (NCBI taxonomy): Eukaryota > Metazoa > Chordata > Mammalia > Rodentia > Hydrochaeridae > Hydrochoerus > Hydrochoerus hydrochaeris. The sequence continues at coordinate 161,644 of PVLA01003896.1, forward strand.
CACTGGTGAGATGACAATAGAGATCTTGTTTATGTTCATTGAAGCAGTGATAGTCTCTCTACAATTTAGCACTGCAGTTACACACATTATCAGGAGAATTACATTTTGCTCAGAAGTCAGGAGGCATAGTTAAACTGTGTCACAGTTTCATCCTTTAAACTACATGAAGCATCAATAATCATTAGGGTCTGAGTTTGACCATCTTGGGTAACTTCCTTTGATGTTTTGTAAAATGAAAACAAAAAGCTTATATTGGAAAATCATCATTTTCTGACACTCTTTATGGCTACAGACTCTAAAAGAGACCACTCAAAGATTTATTTCACATAAACAAATTCTTACCTCCTCTGGTTCCTTCAGGATAAGACATCACTTCTATTGGATAACAGTGGAAGACTGAAAAATTTACATAACTCTTAGCCTAAAAATGATGAGTAAAACTCATATCTCTCCCACTTGTGACCAATATCATTATGTGACATTGAGAAAGTAAGGTGACAGTGATGGAAGGGAGAAGGTGTAACTATGGGATTTGTGTAAATTCATGATGGGTGGGATTCCCGCGAGAGGGCTCGGTAATGAGCAGCCATCACCTGTCTCTACTCACTGGGAACTGGCACAGGTGATGCTTTCTTGCACAGAGCACAAGAATTCAGTACAGCAATGGCCAGTGCAGCTAGGCCTTCCTTTTCATTGCTTTCAGTAGCTGACATTTGAGAAGGGCATCGATCTTCCCCACAGCCTAAGCCTCTGCTGAATTCAAATCCATAACCCTACCGGGTCAGTATTCTACCAGCTCATGTGGCAAGAACTATGGTAGATGTGGACCTGTGTATTATTCTCAAGTCATTTAAATTCCCCGATGCCCATGGAACTAATGATTCAGAAAGTATTCAGGCCCGAGAAATTGAATGCTATCACTGTGTTCAGCTAGAGACGCCACTCTGTACAGTGACCTGAGGTGTTTGTCTACAACCCAGGGACATCCTTTGAGATTTTCATCCTAGTGATATCGGTGACTTGAAAATGACTATACCATAGTGACAGTTCAAGTGAGTCGCCAAGGTTTTAGACCCTTCAAGAGTGGGTCTCAGTTACTCATTAGACACATAAGCCCAAGGAAGAAGACCCAGCCCAAGCAAGAAGCATAAAATAGATTGTAACAAGGATATGATGGATTTCAATTGTAGCCCGCATCAGTCGAAATTATAGGGAGTTTTACTAACCTGGCTCTATTTAAATCTTTTTAGAGATTTGTAATGGTCACCACCTTGCAGTGCCCTTGCAACAGTCACTTTCAGGGAAATATATATCATCACGTTGGGCAAAACTGAGCAACAAGACATATTAGATGCCTCTCATGCACCAACTGTAACTGTCTTGGCTTCACCTTCATTCTCTCCATGGCTTCAGCAAACAGAACTGCACTTCACTGATGCTGATACCTCTCAGACCGGGCCTCACAGCTTCTTTCTAGCTTCCTGGAACTGCTCCCCTATCACAGCATGAGCATGCATTTATGTATGGCCAAGAAGTAGAAAGATGTTAATGGCCCCAGAGGTGATGGAAGTGGTACTGCAGAGATAGCAGATAAATATTTCTCTCTCTGTTGTTTCCTGGCAGACAACTTTGGAAAGAACTCTGCAGGTAACCCAGAGGATATTGTTTGCCTCAATCCTTGATTGTAATGCACTGGAGCACTATCATTAGTACACTCCAAAACTGTTATTTTCATCTTCTTTAAGTGAGTATATTTCCGCTCCCCATTGAGACTACCACGTGAATATTCACTCATAAACTCATCATGAATATATACAAATAACCATAATTACCCTTCGTTCCTCTCTTCCTTTTTCCTTCCTTCCTTCCTTTTTCTTTTTTCCTTCCTTCCTTCCTTCTCTCATGCAAAGTTTTGTCTTATTTTCGAGAAATGTGTATAGCAATGTTTTCCTAGGAAGGACTAGAGAGAATGCCTTTCTTTTTTATTAGTGCAAAATGGTGAATTTACTCTTATTACATAAAATTTCATCAGCTAACACAAACATATTAGAAAAGACAAATGGAGGAGTTCTGTGCAGTCAGGTGTCTTAGTTACAGTAATGTTCAGCAGTTTCAAAAGGTAATATTTTGCCTGAGGGGTCTGGATAAGGGTTGTTAGTGAGATGTTCCAGTAACAAAAACAGATGATTCAGTTAAGTTTGCCTTCTTATTAAATTGCCATCAGTTTAGAAGAATAAACTTAATTAGCAGAGTAAATTAACCGCAAAACTTTAATCTGTTGACCTTGAATGTTTTTTTAATTTTAATATGCATTTGGAGGCCTCTTTATACACACTGCGTGAACTGTGATACATTAGCAGGCTTTCACTAAGTCCCATGTACAGTAAGGGATTTTTGTTTCTTTGTTTTGTATCTAAGTCAGTTTTATTTAAATCAGGGGAGCATTTCTAGAAAATCTCTTTATGGATTAAATTTAGATCAGTGTAAGTATATGGTTCTACATTACTGGGTTTTAAAGTTGATATGCTTAATTATAAATTATAAATTTATAATTATTAATTATAAATTTATAAATTATGAATCATATGTTTAATTATAAATATAAACCATATTGCACAACCTCTTACTGAGATACCCAAGCTTCAGCTTCACACATTCACTAGAACAGCACATCTATACTTTCAAATACCAATAGTATCATTGTGTTTGCATATGTCCCATAAATAATAAAACTATATATGATCACTTATTCTGAAAGATCTGATGAAGTAACTCCCCTCTGACTGCCTGAAACAACCTGCTTTTGCCTTTCTTCATGCTTTTTTTGGGGAAAGGGTTCTGGAGTTCTCATACTTAATATTTATTAAAAGCATTCAGTGGAACTAGCAACACATTTTTGAACCTCTCATCTATTACAATATTGTGTTCAGCACTAAAACTATTTTAAATATGAATAAAGATAACTCTTAGCCATTAACTGCATGTCATGAGTCCACTGTTGTTGAAATAAACACAACATAAATACTAACTTTCAAAAGGACATTTGTTAATGATAATATGAAAATGTTCAAATGTTTTCTGTAAACAGATCTAGGCTTCACAACACCTTTGGTGCTTCACAGTGAAAGATGTTATTTCATTTTTGAAGTGAATGGAGGTTGATGAGCTTTCAGACATGCATGATGTGATATAAACTTGTAATCATCCCTACACTTTGGAGATATCATTGGTTTAGGAAATTCTATATCCTTTTGTCAGAAAACAAAGTAGCTAAACAAGTGGAAACTGTTGTTTGCTTGTCTTGGAAAACAATGGGATTCTTTGAAATTATTATTAAATATGAAAGTGATTTAATAATATTTACAGCTTGACATTAAGTGTGCGCCATCAGTGTGCTTGATAGATTCGAGAAGAGTGACAGCAGAGACAAAAGAACAGTCAGTGCGTTGTGTAACGCTGAGACATGCATGTTCACAGCTAAGGTCTTGGGAGTAGGGACAGAAAAGAAAGAGACAGAGGTCTACTGAGCAGGAAAAAATCATTAGAGGCTATTTTCTGGTTACACGTGGAGGTTAAATGGAGGATTTCTAATAGGATACCATATTTCTAAAGAATTAAGGGAGTATAGTGGTCAAACTAAGTATTAAGAAGGTAACATGTGTTGTGGGAATGTAAAGTGACTTTTGAACGAACTAATGTGGCTACATCAGACGTTCTAATACCTGGTGAGGTGCAAATGAGACAAATACATGTAAAGTTATAGTCTAGAATACAGTTCTAGGAATGTGATAATCTAACTGCTCTCATGAACTCCTGTAAACCGTGGATATGGTGGGTATAGATGAGCTTTCTGTGGATCAAGCCATTTGTGCGAGCCAAAAAAAAATGCTAGGAAAAAAAAAGAAAAAAGAAAAAAAAAAAAGAAAGAAAGAAAGCACAGAGGTCAGAGTGACTGCCGTTGAGCACGCAGGGAAGCTAGACGCTCTTTATCACTACTTACATTTTTCACATGAGAATCCTTCGCTTTAATTAGCATCTTACAATAATTAGTTGGCAACAAAGCAGTGTGGTTTTTAATTTCAGCCTTGAATTGCAGTTGCCCATTGTGTGTTTTCTCCACTTTTTCAGTCTGTAAAACAGGGGACAGTAGTGGGGTAAGACCCAGGAATCATTTCCCTTTTAGTTTCTAAGACTATTTCATGCATTTTTTCATAATTGTTGACTCTCACTGAATGCATTCCCAATTCACCTTTAGCTAAGCAAATTAAGTCTAGAGGAAGAATCAGGTCCGAAATTAGAAAACAAAGGCCATGTGTAGCACTGAGATTAGTAGGTGACTTTCAAGGGCAAAGCTGGTAGGCATTAAAAACATTAGCTGTTGTGTTTCTGGAAGCAGGGCTGCGTGGAGACTAGGCAAGGTCTGGGGACTGGTACTGAAAGCACCATGGTGCTGATGGAAGTGGGGGAAAGGAAACCCAGGATGCATTTCCCTCCATGAACCCCCATGTATGGTTGTGAAAGTAAGAACAGATTTCCCTATGTATAAAATGCAGGTTGCATGTGTCAGAGTACCAAGAAGGAAAGATGTAAAATTTGAGAAAATGCCTTATTGATTAGTTGTGAGTGTGTGTATGTTGCGTGTGTGGATGCATTAGTGAACTACTCTCAAAGCTGAACTATACACAAGCGTTTACATCCACTGTGGTTTTATTAGTACATCACTCCAGGAAACCTTAAGTATTCTCATCTGAGAGATAGACAGTGAAGTCATTATCACAAAACCAAATATATATCAAATTTAAGATCATAGGTATTGAGCCTCTACACCAGCCATTAAAAATTGTTCACAATGGTTTAAAAAGCAGCAGGCTGCCTGGGGAACATCTTTTCATTCGTTATGTGGTTAACACCACCTTGCATGACTCTCTCCTAATAATCTGGCAAGGGAGAGTCACTGGAGAGACGCGGCCAATCTAGGGAGGTAGGTGACAGCAGTAATCTGCCTGGTGAGGGAAACCAGCCTCAACTTTAGGCTTCCAATCAAGTTACATCACGTGTGGAAGGGGAAGAATTTAATGATGCTGCGCACTTAACGAGGGCAGAGCTTAGCTGAGAGCAGCAGCAGAATCTGAGCTGAGTCTGTTTTGCAGGACCACTTTTGTGCCCCACTTGTCGGCTCCATAATTCTGCCTTGGGGAAACACTTTTGCAGAAATCTACTGTTTTATTCTCATTGTAGCTGCTGTGAGCGTTCATCAATCCATCATGTTCAAAACATTTCTTTCCTCTTTTGAGGACTCTCCCATTTTAGAGCCACAGATGACTTAAACAAGGACCTCGTTTTATTCTGCTAAAGTGCTCTAGGGAAACTGAGCCCTAGATCTGATTTCTGAGCTATGTTGATCACATATGTTGTTAGTGAAGAAGTCGTGTTGTTAGGTGTACAATATTTATGTTACAAAGAGCTTTCAGCGTAATCCTTAAAATTTCCATTCAAATCATAATTTTTTCCTTAAAGAAACAAGATTTTGAAAAAGTCATAAACCCTATTTCAATTAAATTTATTTAATATGTTCCAAATACTTCGCTTTTACTGGAGATTCACAGATGAAACTAACTGACCCATTACAGAAGTTCATCTATAAACCAACATACGATGTGAGGAGTGATACAGTGAGACAGACATCAGTTTTGCAAAGCTGCATAGGATTAAACCATGAGAAATAAAAATAAGTTAACCTCAAAATGTACAATTGGTTAATACAATTTAACAAAAATACAGTCAGGCAAAGTTGCTGAACCTGTTTTAGTCCAACTTTGTGCAATATAGCTGGTCACCATATCTAAGTCACCTAAAAAACAAATACATTTTCAGAGTATGTTTAAGTCTATCTTTTAAGCAAAATTTTACTTCCTCAAAAATCATTCCATGTACAGCGTATGTGTTAAAGAGAGCTGTAATGTAAGTAGTATCGCTTCACAGGAGGAGCTATAACACAGAACAACGATGGCCATGCTTGAAAAAAGAGGAAGGAAGAAGAGGCACTTTATTTATATTCTGTGCTGTTTACTGGGCCTATGTTTCTAAAGAACATGAAATGCATGGTAATGGGGCAGTAATGATTGGATGGTTTTTCTCTTTAATGGAAACTGAGCCTGTGCATTTCTTAAGAAAAAAAGAAATCAAGTGACTGACCAATCAAAATGAAAAATGAAGATATTTTACTTAGAATAAAAAAATCTTAAAATATTTCTTGGAAAGGAATTTTCAAAGACGATTAGAAATTCTATTAGGTACCATGGTCTTCTCAGGCCATGAGTCTGCTTATCTCTTCAAAGCCCTTTGCCGGGCACAATAAATGGCAACTATTCATTTGCATTAATCTAGAAATTTTAAACTTCCATACCTCTTTAAAGTATATTTAAATAGCTTCAGGTACATGGTAATTAAAATCGGATTTTCTGCAAATACATATTTTCTACATTGTTGTATTCTTAAGATGTGATTGGACATTAAAAAGCCAATGGGCACCTTGTTTTCACTGACACGTTGAAGTCTTTATCTGACAGATAGCTTAGGATATATGACCCAGGAAATGGTTCCTTATTATTAATTCATGAAAGTGACTTTGTATAATCCTTTCCTTTTTTTAATCATATGCTGTGCTACTTAATTAGATATAAATTAGAGAATGTCTGTTTTACATGTACTTAGCCTTCAAATTATGTCTTAAAATTTTCAACTGATATTAGGAGTAATTACCATGTTTTTGTTGTAGCATTTATTTACATTTTTATTAAATAATACACACAGTTTTTGGACTGGTGATATACCTCAGTGGCATAGAACCTAACTGTCAAGTGCAAGGTCCTGAGTTTGATTCCCAGTACCAAAAACAAATAAATAAAAATTTAAAAATTAAAGAAATACAATTTGAATCTACTCTCTTAGCAGTTTTCAAAGTAAATGCTACATTACTGCTTTTATTTTATGAAAACATAAAACAAAATTTCATAGCCAAACAATAAGAGAATAGCAATAGTAAATACACTGTGTATCATGGTTTTCACGATATTTACCCAGAGTATAAGACAGAAAACGAGATTCCTTCAGGGAAGAAACAAATAGCACAAAATTTTCTCTTCATTGAACTAAAAGAAACTAGTACTATAAAGCAAGCAAATTAGCACATATATTAAAATACTATCAAACAACGTTATAGGTAATTTGGGGAATTATTTGAATTTCTCTGTATTTCCTATTATCTTGTATCTTCCATATTATATGTTACATATTTATATCTACACAGTAGGTCTGTGGAATTTATTAATCTTAAAAACACAACCTTCTCGTTTATCTGTTAATGTAGAAACACCCACTGTTATCTCCAATGTGTGACAGTCACCACCCTGTCCCCTAATTCTGTGGACTGGATGGGTTTAACGGGAGCTGCACGCTGCTCACCCACCGCTTAGCCTGTCTCACCCCGCACTCCACAGCTACGTTTCACCCTTGCTGTCTGTGACATCAGGCTTCCCTCATTTTTTTAAGGCTCAGCAGTATTTCCCGCACACTCATCTATTGATATATAATTGGGAACTTTTCACATCTTTACTTTTGTGAGTGATTTTGTAAGGAATAAGAGACAGTGATGCTTAACTTTGATCCTGAACTGGACTAGATTAAGAGAAACCTGGCAGACGGGAGGACCACATTTCTGGTTGTGCTGAGGAGGATCCTGAGGCACAACCTCGGGGTATGCATATGGGCTCTTATCCCTTCCTCTCCGAGCTCTGCCCCTGTGCTTCTTTTGCTTCCTAGACACCAGGAAGTGAGCAGCTTTGTTCCCTGTGCCTTTCTGCCATGAAGTTTGTCTTGTAACCAACAGGCCATGAACTGAAACCTCTCAAACTGTGAGCTAACAGAGACCTCTCCTATTTAAATTCAAGGTCTAAGGGATTTTGTCTTAGCATTAAAAAAGTTCACCAACAGAGAAGGAAAACTCTCCTAGTAGTTCTTGATTTTAATACTTTTTGATTTAGTAAATATTCAAAAATGGGATTGATGCATCATACAGGAATTGTATCTGTAATTTTCTGAGGACTCCATACCGTTTTCCACAGTGACTGCAATATTTTACATTCTTACCAACACTGTGCACAAGTTCTAATTTCTTTTATTTTTTTCCAACACTTTTTTGAGGCAGTGGGGATTGATCCCAATGTATTCACAAAATAATATCCTCAGAATTTTTTCAATTATATCACAGACAACTCTTGCTGGGTCATTACATTGTCCAGGTTGAGTTCAAACTCCTCATCTGATTGCTTCAGCACTGCACAGAGGTCTTCTTTTCAAAGTAACACCATTGTATATAAATACTATATTTTTAAAAATCCATTAATGTTTTTATAGACACATGGGCTGTTTTCAAGATTTATCTATTATAAATTGTACTGCTATAAACCATATAGAAAACCAATTTTCCCAGCACCATTTATTATAGAAGTTATCTTTTTTCCAGTGAAGGGATTAGACCCATTTGCCAAAAATATGGTAGCTGGGTATTCTTGGAGTTGCTCTGTAACTTGTACTCTGTTCTATTGATCCTCAGGTCTTTTTTTCCCAGTACCATGCTGTTTTAATCATGGCAGCTTTACAGTATAACTTCAAGTTGAGGATTGTGATACTTTCTTCCTTACTCCTGCTACTCAAAATTGCTTTTGATATTCTAGGTCCCTTCCATTTCCATAAATTTTAGGATTTTTTTCTGTAGTTCTATAAGGCATGCCATTGGTATTTTTATTGGATTTGAATTAAATCTTTATAACAGTTTTGGAAGTGTGTCCATTTTCACTATATTGGTTTTATGTATCAAGAATAGGGGTGTGTTTCCATTTTATGATATCCTCTGATCTCTGTTTTCAGAGTACTTTGGTTTTAGGTATAGACATTGCACTTCCTTATTAGATTTATTCCTAAGTATTTCATTTTGAATGATGCATTTTCCTTATTTCTCTTTCAGTGAGTTTGTTATTTTTGTATAGGAATGCTATTAATTTTTGGGTGTTGACTTTGTATTCTACTATGGTGCCAAACTTGGTTATTAATACAAGGTGCATTTTGATGGAATTTTGAGGCTCTTTCATGTAGAATGTCACGCCATAAGCTTATAATGGTAATTTAAATTTTTCCTTTCCTACTCATGTTATGTTTCTCTCTTGCCTAACTGCTTTGGCCAGTGATTCCAGAAGTGTATTGAACATGAGTGCTGATAGTGGACATTGTTGTCTTTTTTTTTTAATTTTAAAAAGAAAGCTTTAATATTTGTACCATTTAATATGATATTAACTCCTCATTTGTCATAGATGATTTTAGTCATGCTGATATGAACAACTTCTACTACAGTTTTCTCTAAGGTATTTATCATGAAGGAGTACTGGAGTTTGTCACATGCTTTTTCTGAACCTATTGAGATGATCATGTGATTTTGTCCTTTATCGCATTAATGTGGTGTATTGCATATCTTGATTTGTAAATATTGAACCATCCCTGCATCCCTGGGATGAATCTTACTTGGTCATGAGCTTGATGATTTGTGGCATTCTTTTTGCCAATTTCTTATTGAGAATTTTTATGTCTATATTCATTAAGGAGATTGGTCTGTACTTTTCTAATTTGGTTTGATTCTTCTGTGGTTTTTGTGTCAGGGTAATGCTTGCTTTAGTTTTGGAATGAGTTAGGGAGGACTATGTCTTCCCTTTCAATTTCATTAAAGAGTTTGAGGAGCAGTGGAATCAGATATTCATTAAAATTCATGTAGAATTCAGCTGTGAATTCATCAGGACCTAAGCTTGTCTTTGTAATGTGCTTTTTACATTCTTTAATTGCCTCTTTAATTTTATTGGCTTTTGTGTTATTTAGAATTTTTATATCTTTTTGATTCTGATTTGATGATTCATATGTGTCTAGGAATATGTCCATTTCTTCTGAGTTTTCCATCTTGTTGGACTACAGGTTTTCAAAGTAAGCACTGATGACCTTCCAGATTTCTGTAGAATTTGTCAGCATTTCATCATTTTCATTCCTAATTCCATAAATCTGGATTTTTTTTCTTTTTCTAAATGTTTGGCTAAGGGTTTGTCAATTTTATTTAATCATCCAAAGGAGCAATTCTTCAATTTATTGACTATTTGTCTCAGTTTCATTAATTTCTCCTGACTTTATACTTTCTCCATTGTATGCACTTTGAATTTAACTTGTTCAGCTTTGACTAGAGCTGCGAAGTCCAACAGTAGGTTACTTATTTCAGTTTTTCCCTAAGACTATTTTCACTTTATCTCATAAGTTTAAGTATCTCATATTAGAAGTATTCAGTTATAGAAAATGCCTATTTTTTCTTTAATTTCACTTGTGATTCTTTGGTCATTTGGGAGAGTGTTATTTAACATTCATATGTTTATGTAGTTTTTTTGGTTTCTTTTGCCATTTTTTCTAATTTTGTTGCACCATGATCTGATAATATGCATGAGATAATTTCATTTTTTTGCATTTACTTAAGCCTGTTCTACAAGCTAGTATGTGGTCTGTTTTGGAGAAAGTGACATATTCTACTGAGAATATGAATTCTGCTGTTTTCAGATGTAGTACTCTGTAGATCTCTATTAAGATCATTTATTTAAAAGCTTAGTTCAGCTTTGGTATTTATTTGTTGATTTATTTTCTAATTGATCTATCTATTTCTGATAATGGAGTATCAAGGTAACCCTTTACAATTGTATTAGTGTTTATCTGATTTTTCATATCTATTAGTACTTGTTTTATTTGCATGCACCAGTATTTGATGCATGTATATTTGTGATTGTTATCTTTTCCTCTTGAAATGTATACTTAACAACTTAACAAGAATACAGTGTGCTCTGCATCTTTTCAGATCACTATTGGATGAAATCCACTTTATCTTCAAGTGGAATATCTACTCCTTTTTTGTGTCACATGGAGTATAGTTTACCATAATTTTACTTTCTCTCTATGAATTTTTTTGAGTTAAATGTTTCTTGAATGTTGTTGTATTTTGTTTCTTGAACCATTCTGCCAATCTGTTTCTTTCGATTGGTGATGTGAGACTATTCCTGTTGATACTTATGACTGACATAGATTGACTTATCCTTCTCATATTATTTTCCCATTTTTAGTTCCATTTCTTTCCCTTCAATTGAATTGTTTGTCTTTCCTGGTGGATTCATTCAAGCAGGATTGGTGGAATTGTCTTTGTTGTCTTTTTCTAGAACATCATTCATAATGTTTTGGTTTGGTTGTCATGAGTTTCTTCAGGTACACTTTATCATGGAAATATCGTTTCTCCATAAGTTTTGAAAAATAATATGGGTAGATGTTGTTTCTTTTATGGCTTGAAATTCTTCATTCCAAGATTTCCCTGACATAAAGTTTGAATTGAGAAATTTTCTGTGTTTCTGGTGAGTTTTCCTTTATATGTTATTCGTTTATTTTGTGTAACAGTTTTTAGTATTCTGTTCTTATGTTGAATTTCTGGAGTTTCTTCAGGTAAAATTTATTATGGAAATATCATTTCTCCATAAGTTTTGAAAAATAGCTTTGTGAATTTCTGGCAGTCTGACTATTATATTCCTTAGTTTAGATTTTTTTTCTTAACATGAGTATTTTGTGTTCTATGTGCCTGACTTATATGTATCTCAAGTTCTTTTTCCATGCTTGGAAAATTTTCTATTATTTCTGTGAACATGATTTTCATGTTTTTTTTTCTTTTGTGCATGTGTGCTACCTTCTGATTATTCACTGAATCTAATTAACCTTATATTAGGATTCTACATATCATCTAGTAGTGGTTGGATTGATTTTTCATTATCTCCTCTTACATTTAGGCCTTTCATTTGTTGATCACTAACCACAAAACTATCTTCTAGATAAAAACTCTGTCTTTCCATTGGTTGATATTTCTGGGTATAATTTCAATAGAATTTTTAATCTCTTGGATTTATCTTTGAGTGCTTTTTACGGAATCCAGTTCTTTTTCCATATTGGGCATTCATCACTCCCATGACTTTACTATATGTATTTACTATCTACTCACTAACCATTTCTTTCATTATGGGCATAATCTTTTATTAGCTCTATTTTGATTTTGTCAAGAGGTTCATCAGTCTGTTTTGTTACTTCAGCTGGCCCCATCTCTTAAAATTCAGTGGGAAGTTTTCAATTCCTTTCACACCTATGCCCACCTTGTTCTGCCTTAGGCACTTTGAGGATTTTGGGCTGCCTCTTGCTGCTGCATTTTCTCATTTTCTATTTTTTGTTTGTTTGTTTTCCAAATTGATGCTTGTAAATAATTTATGGTAGATAGTTTTATTACCAGTATCGAGACTTCCTTAGGAAATGACTACTTTTCAGAGATGTCTTCTAAGTGTGGTTGACTTTGATTTTTAAGCCTGTACCAATATATTAGGGATGAAAGACATAAACTGCTCAAAACAACAGAACAACTGGGAGAAGGGAAAGGAGAAAAGAAAGAAGGGAAAGGATTTTATATATATATATATATATATATATATATTTATATATATATGTAACTATACTATTAATCTCTGTTACTTCATCAAAATATCTTTCTTGCTTTTATTATTTGATTGTTTGATCAGTTTTTCATGCTTATATCTTGTAATCTAAAGAACTACCTTGAAGATAACAATATGCAATATGTTAACCAGTGTTAATCTCCTACTGTTTTGTTTTGAAGTTCTGTATTGTTTTTATTGTTTTAATTTTAAAATTTTTAAAAAAGAAAAGATATTGAGATAGTGACATACAGTGTAGGTATTTACATAAAAGGAAGAGTGACCACTATGTCACCTTGGATAAAGAAATACAATCATTAGGAAGTATAGCATCAGGCACAGGCTAGATAAAGACAGTTGTCATTAATTTGCCAAATTTAAGTAGATTATATATAAGATCTTGAATAAAATGAACAATTATATACAGTAAGTATATACTTGATGGAGTAATTTTACCATAAAGGGAGAAAATTTAAAAGGATAAGAACAAAAAATAAAGAAATGAAAAAGAAAATGAGATTAGAAGCAATTAAGCAGGTCTACGGGAGATTATCAAGCTTTAGAAAAGTGGTGAAAAAGACAGAAGAGGAAGAAGAAAAATACAAAACAAGGATAGAACAAAATTAAAAACACTAAAAACAATGCTCATGTTCACAAAAGAAAGAAACAAAAAAGAAAAAAAAACAAAAGAACAAAAATACAATAAGAAAAAGAAGAGAAACTTCTGTGATTTTATGCCCGCGGTTATGTTTTGGGATCTAAAGCTGTGTGGCAGTGTCCAGTTCACGGCATGATGCTGCTCTTGCTTGTGGACAAAGGAGACTGTCACCCCCAGATTCATGCTGGGTAATCCCAGCGAGCCTGTGGTAGAATTAGGGCAGGGTGCTGGCTAATCACAGCAAGCCTGAAACAGGATTGTGCCAGGGTGCTGCTTCTGATATTTTCCAATCCAGCTAAGTTCAGGGCTACCCCAGACTCTGGAGGTGGGGTTGGGGTGAAGGTCACTCAGTCATTCAGTCATTCTGGGTTCCTCTTGTCTGACCGCAGCTTCATGACCTAGATGTCTCATTTAGTTGTCCCTCGCCCAGGCACCCAGGAGTAGTGGGATTTCCACACCGGGACCCCTGAGATTGAGTAAACACATGGTTGCTCAAAGTCCTGGGCTCACTGGCCTGTCCCTAAACAGCCATCTAACCAACCTGTTTTTAGAGGGCGTGGAAATCACCTGAACGGGGGTGGCTCCCCAGCTGTTACAGGGTCCACACTCACTGCTCCTGTGTACTGGCACGTTTCCCCCTGGACCTCTCTGGAGTCACCAGCTCCCACTGCATCTCTGTGGATTTGAGTTTCCTAGCACACCCCACAAGCCTGGGAGATGGAGAGAAAATGTAGATTACCTCCTCTTCTTACTCTGTTCAAACAGTAATTTAAAATGATATTTTTCTCTACCTAAATGAATAGCTCCATGGCTTATAGGATAATCTATAATTAAAAATAGATTAGGCTCAGTGAATTTAGTCATATATTAGCATATATGTTCATATATATATATATATATATATGAAATTTGGTTAACTTTTTATTAGTGTACTCCATGAAAAAATATTTTTTAAAGAAATACAATGCTTAGAAAAATTGATATATAAAACCTTTTGGTCACCCAGAAGAATTTAGCATTCCCTCCAGCTTTTAAAACACAAGAAATTGAGAATAAAAGTAATTTTAAAAATGTCACAAACCTCATATAAATAGGAAGTGGTACAATGAAATCTAACTTCAAGATCCATGAATCTCATAATCATGGTTATATTCTATCCCTTTTTGTATTTCTGATTCAGCTTCACAGAGCCAGTGTGTATGCACTATCTCTATAGACACTGACCAAATGGACGCATGATTCTGGAAAGTCACATTAGGTATTTACATAGTTAGAGCTTCTCTAAGGGGCTGTAGGGGTGATTCAACTAGCAATGAGAACTGGGAAGAGCAGCGGAGCTTATATACGTGCATTGCTCTGATAACGCATATTCAGAGAGAATGGATTGCTAGGAACCCAGTTGAGCAGAAAAGGAAAAGAAGTTCATGGAAGTATTTTCATTTTGTTTTGTTACCTAATTTATTTTCCAACATGACTCTCATTTATCTTTGTTGTGTTTACTGTGAAATATATATATATATATATTTTTTTTCCTTTGTAATAACTTCCTCTTTGTGAGGCTTGTTCTCTCTCTCTTTCTCTCTCTCTCTCTCTTTCTCCCTCTCTCTGTGTATCTATGTGTCATTTTCTTTTTTATCTTTTTAGCAATTTCTCAATATATGAACATTAATTCAAAAGTATGAAAGAGCCAAAAACTGGAGCTGTTGAACAGGAAACTAGTGAACCACTCGTCATGGCTACAGAATTTACTTTTCTTATGTTGGAAACCAACAAAGGCTCTGTGTGGTATCTCAATGAAAGACGCATCATTCATGTTTGCATAGAACATTTCAGTTATGTAAACTAAAAATAAAAATATTTTTGCTCCCATGAAAATCATGAATTTTGTTTGCTTTGATGGATAAGAATAATATATGGCTGTTTAAATATTATGAACCTTAACCTAAATAAATTCATGAAACAGATATTGTTAACAGTAAAATCATTAAAAACAAAATGAAAATCCTAAGAGCTAGTATCTTGGACACTTGATTCCTTTACTCAGCCTTCTCCTGAGTGTTTTAGGGTTCATCGTCTTCTACAAAGGAAGGGAGCTCACCGCCATATATAAGCAAGCCCAGGAGGTTCCAACCACCGCCTAGTCAAGAAGTCTCTGAGATCTCTGAGCTGAACACCATGCTGAAAAAATAAACATTGAATACATAAGACTTAGTAGCAAGCATTTAGGGTAAAATTGTTAAACATTTTAGTGTAATTTTTCTGACCCAAAATCAGATAATAGAAAGACAATGGCTCCAGCGACAATAAAAAGTGACAAATATTCACAGGGAAGATTATTAAGTTAATAATAAAAAGTCGCATACACAATCATAAAATATTAAGATAATGAAAATGAGAAAAATATATGGATATACATCCAACTCAAATAAAGTAGAGATGAAAAAAAGAAATTTGAAGTAACAAAATGTGTTCAGCTATAAAATTGGCACCATTCAAATTTTATATTAGATTTACTAAATTATTTTTTTCAGAGTTGTATAGGAAGAAAGTATTGGAGCAGGAATGTTAAAAACTAGTTATATAGTACATATATCAATAATAAAAGATAGTGTATTTTTCCTGTATTAAAGACACAATCATGATATGGTATTGCGTTTTTATAGAACACAGATGCAGTATCATACACGTGGGTGAGGACACTGCCATATGTCTAAGTCTTTGGGTTATAAGTGAACTTTGTTTTTCAAATTATGTGTATCTAAAATAAATATTCATTGATATTATAATTATGATTTTTTAAATGGAAAAGTGAAAATCTGAATGATTATATGAGTCACAAAATAAAAAATATTGAAAGTTGAACAAGGGTTATGTTCCCCCAATCTCTTTCATAGAGGACATCGTGATTCAGATTCTTGGGGAAAAAAAGCGAAAGGTCACCAGACCACAGAGATGATGTGTGCAGAAGTGTACACTGTCTGGCCTCCTGGGACACAGGAATATGATGGGAATTCAAGTGCATGGACTGGAATTTATATTTTCTGGCACATGGTAGAGATACAATGAATGGATTTCTCTTTCTCCCTCTTTCTTATATCCCACTGTATCACCTTCTGACTTCGACAGTGGAATTTTCATTGCACTGTGCTAAAACTCTTAAAATTCTCCAATCAAAAGTAGACAAGATAGGTAGGCGCACAAGTGGACACCAACATTTCTACAAGAGTGCTAATTTTCAGTGAATGTGTTAATAGCATTCAGAGCCATCACCTCACTGAAATATCACCAAGGTCATATGATACAAGCACTACTAAGCAATTCTATAGGCTGGAAAGGTCAGGCTCTAATAGTTCAAGGTCGATCAGGCAGTAGTACAGTGACTATATAGTCCCAGCTTGTTTACTCTAAGCATATGTTCTCTTTGGATTTCTCTACCTTTGAGCCACCATACAGTGTGCACATTAACATTCATCTCAAACTTCACCATTAGTTTGTATGTTTCCTGCCAACTGAATAAATAAAGATTATACATGAAACTGAACTCAAATATGTGCTAACATTATTGCAATATATGCTAATGATACTGCCAACTCATAACAAAAATTCTAATCTCTACTCCTTCCCAAGTTACATTTTTATATCTAAAAAAGTCTTCTATCACATTCAAGATTGGGGCCCTTGCTGTTCCACATGTGATATGAGAACCTCTAAATTGACAATCAGAGAAATAATTGTGGTAAATGCAGAAAACCTAAAATTTAACCAGATCCCCTATGATTTGCACACCTATTAAAAATTAAAGCAGGGATTCAGCATATTAAATAATGCAGTTCCACTCTCAGGTAGTTGGTACCTATATGTGAAATTATGATGTGAGTTGGTAAGCATAACAGTTGTAATTACAACTAACATTGTGGTCATCACATACCAATTTCCATTATAATCACTTAATGTGCTTTACCTCATATAATCTGATGAAAAAGCTCTATTATGCCCTTTGCTATAGATGAGGAAGTGGAGCCTATAGAAAGCTTGTAGCCATTATAAGTGACAGAGTTGAATTTGACCTATACCTTGTCACTCCAGAGAAAAAACTCCCACCTCGTTTGCTTAATAGCCTGTCCACAAGACTTTTTCAACCTGACAGTGGAAGAATAAAAGCTTAGCTGAAGCCATGCTGCACTAGGGATTGTTACAAGTGCTCATTGAAGGAATGGGTGGCTGCAATATCACTCCAAACGTTGACTTGAAAGGAGACTGGAGACTGAAGTGACATTTCATGAAGGAGGAGAACCTTATTTGAATTGTGTAAGACATATCTCTGCAAGATATGTTTTGTAAATGAAGACATGTAGGTAGCTTTCAGCAAAGTGTACTTATTAACCTATCATCTAAGCAGTCTCAGTAAATGGAAGTAGAGTGTCGTATGTAGATATGCAAAAACTGGTAAAAAAATAAATGAAGCAAATGTCTATGCTCTAAGGTATCAAAGCTTTATAGCCAGAGGATAGTCCAAAGTGCACCATGTATTGATAAACACAGTCTGATATTTGATACAGTCTGATGTTTAAGAGCACATTTTACTCTCTGGAAGATTTTATACACTTAGGCAAATGAATTTGAAAAATGGATTCTGCTAGGCCTTAAATAGAAAAACAGCTATTAGGGGCATAAATTTGCTAAACAATACCTCAATTGGCCACAGATTTCGTGAGTGGTGACAAGTTTAGCACATATAATCCATTCGGGAAGCTAGATTCCATCCAACAACATCAGAATATACATTCTTCTCAGACGTACATGGGACATTCTCTAAAATAGACCATATACTAACCCACAGAACTTATTTAGGTAAATGCAAAAGAATTGAAATTATCCCATGCATGTTATCGGATCATAGTGCCATGAAACTAGAAATCAATGATAAAAGTAACTCCAAAAATCCTACAAACACATGGAAATTGAATAATACACTCTTGAGCAATCAATGGATCACAGAGGAAATTGAGGAAGAAATTAAACGATATCTACATGCAAATGAAAATACAAATACAACTTACCGAAACCTGTAGGATGCAATAAAAGCAGTGCTTAGAGGAAAATTTATTGCACTGAGTTCCCACATTAGGAAAACAGAACAAACACAAATAAGCAACCTGATATTACATCTCAAACAGCTAGAGAAAGAAGAGCAAGCCAAGCCCAAAGCCAAAAGAAGGGAGGAAATTATAAAGATCAGAGCAGAAATTAATGCAATAGAGACTAAGAAAACAATACAAAGAATCAATGAATCAAAGAGTTGGTTCTTTGAAAGAATAAGTAAAATTGATAAGCCCCTAGCCAACCTTATTTAAAAAAGGAAAGAAAAAACTCAAATTCATGCAATAAGGAATGAAAAAGGTGAAATCACTACCGACTCTGTGGAAATATAGAAGATCATCAACAACTATTTTGAAAACCTCTACTCTCATAGGCTCGATAACACAGAAGAAATGGACAGATTCCTAGAAAGATATGAACACCAAAGCTGGATCAAGATGATGTAAAACTGCTGAATAACCCAATTTCTATTAATGACATTGAAAATGTAATTAAGTCCCTACCAACAAAGAAGAGCCCAGGCCCAGACGGATTCACTGCAGAATTCTACAAGAAATATAAATATAAAGACTTAATGCCGACACTCCTCAAACTGTTCAATGAAATTGAAAAGGAAGAAATTCTCCCTAAGTCATTCCTGGAATCAAATATCACTCTAGTACCAAAAACTGACAATGACCCAACTAAAAAAGAGAACTACAGGCTAATCTCCCTAATGAACATGGATGCAAAACTTCTCAATAAAATATAGGGAAACAGGATGCATCAAGTCATCAAGAAGATCATACACCATGACCAAGTGGGATTCATCCCAGGCATGCAGGGAGGGTTCAACATATGTAAATCAATAAATGTAATCCACCATATCAATAGAGCCAAAAGTAAGAATCACATGATCATTTCTATAGATGCAGAAAAAGCTTTTGATAAGATCCAACATCCATTCATGATAAGAACTTTACAGAGAATTGGAATAGATGGTCTTTACCTCAATATGACAAAGGCCATTTATGACAAATCAATAGCCAGTGTCAAATTAAATGGCCAAAAACTGAAAGGCTTTACCTTGAAATCAGGCACAAGACAAGGATGTCCCTTATCACTGCTCCTATTCAACATAGTACTGGAAATACTAGCCAGAGCAATTAGACAAGAGAGAGAAATAAAAGGAGTAAAGATAGGAAAAGAGGAAGTTATTATTTTCAGATGACATAATACTGTACATAGAAGACCCCCAAAACTCGGTTGAAAGACTCCTAGATATAATAAATAAATTCAGCAATGTAGCTGGATACAAAATCAATACTGAAAAATCAATAGCATTCCTATACACTAACAACAAAATCACAGAGAGAGAAATAAGAGAAGCCACACCCTTCACACTAGCACTCACAAAAATGAAATACTTAGGAATTAATCTAATGAAAGATGTAAAAGAGTTGTACAGGGAAAATTATAATACCCTGAAAAAAGAAATTGAAGAAGACCTCAGAACATGGAAAGATATCCCTTGTTCATGCATAGAAAGAATAAATATTGTGAAAATGGCCATTCTCCCACAATTGTTATACAGATTCAATGTATTTGGAGATCACAAGGCTTGTACTATGGATAATTATTGAATATATAGGTGGGGCATAGTCTTGGCCTATTGGGACCAAACGGCACTTTAGAATAAAAGGAAAGTATCTCTTAGAAATATCACCCTCATGAAAAAAGTGCCAAAGTTATTGACTTCAATCCAGTACAGTCAGCCACAGCATCAAAGCACAACTGATCATGAGATCTTCTTCATCAAACCCCTTTAGTGGTTCAGTACTGCATAGAGAATGGAATCAGCATTCAGACCTCTCTGGGACTTAGATATCCATCAAAAACACATTCCCAGTGCCTCTCGGACTCTCTGCCTTCATGTTTTGTCTTTATCTAGTTGCCACCACATAGGAGAAACCTACGTAATATCTATACAAAGTTATTTAATCCATCTTCTCTCTATCTCTCTCTTTCTCTCTGCCTTTCTTTCTCTTCTCTCTTCCTTTCCCTCTCTCCTGCTTCTCCACTTGCCACCCTTCCTTTCACATATGTATGTATGCATGCACACACATTCTTCTCTCCTTTCTTTTCTTTTCCTTTTCTTTTCTTTTCTTTTTTCTTTTTACTTCTCTTCTTTATCTTCTCTTCTTTCTCTTCTCTTATTTTCTTTCTTTCTTTTCTTTTTTTTTCTTTTTTATTTTTAACAGGGTCTTGCAGTGCAGCCCAGGCTGGCCTTGAGCTCACTATGTACCCAGGTTTGCCTCAAACTTGTGGTGATCATTCTGCTTCTGCCTCCCAAATGCTGGGATCGCAGGCATGCACCACCACGTCTGGCTATTCTCAGTTTTTATTATAGCACTTACTGCACAGCTAACACATGGTATTTCATAGAAAAAAGTGATGGGATAAAAATTAAATCTTGATGTGTCCATCCCTCAACTACCACAAGATCATTTAGACTATTCTGATTCTTTCCTATAAAAAAAGAAAAACAGCATTTTCAACCTGGTGTCTATAGTACTAGAGGGAGGTTGAGGTAAGAGAACATGCAAGTTTGAGCCCAGCATGAGGCAATTTCATGCCTTGGCAAGACCTTGCCTCAGTAAGTAAGTAAATAAATAAATAAGGCCTGGGAATGTAGCGCAGTACCACCGAGAGAATTTAATACCACTGTTACTTCATGTGCACCCACCCTTATCTCTCTCATACTGTCAATGATATTCCAGGGTTGTATCATCCCATTCAAAAATCAGTATAGAACTCTAAATAGTATGAATTCTTTCTTTTTAAATAACACTCTAGTGACATTTCTCACCTCAAACAATCATACTAGTATTGAGATAGACACAGTGTTCTCCTGTTTCAATAAACAGCATATGTGTTTGTGTCTGCGAGGGTGCATGTGCGTTTAAATATAAATAAAATGAGTGTTTTCTGAAAGTTGTGTATTGCAGTCTATTTAGATATAACTTCCAGTGCATTAGCACTGAGTGTAGGGCACGGGGCAATGATGAGACCGCGAGGGAAGAGGCTCTGTGGGTGATTTCGGTGTCCATGTAAAGATGCTCAAGGGAGTGTCCTCTATCCTGCCATGTGAAGATGAAGTGGCAGAGAATCATCTAGAACACAGAGATTAAGACACTTCCTGGACCCCAAAGCTACTGGCATCTTGATCTTAGACTTCCCAGCTTACAGAAGTGGGGTAATAAATTCCAGGGGTTGCCCATACTCCCAACAGTCCTAGAGATGGGGTTTGAAGGATGCAAGATCAAACCACATCTGGGGAACTTAGCAAAGACAGCAGAGTCTGACTCAAAATAAAAAAAAATAATAAATATATAAATGATCTCTGGATATAGCTCATTAACAGTGAAAGCCTTTGGTTCCACCCTCACTACCAAAGAAATCTCATCGTTTTAAAATTACTGCCTAACGTAGATTACTGTAACAGTCCGAAAAGATGGAGAGATGGGGACACTGGTGTGCATGCATATGTGTGCTTGTGTGTGCTTGTATGTGTAAATATATATGTGCATAATGCACAATTTGTTTCATTCTGTATACGCTTTGAGACAGGTTGATATGTCTCTCAATTATCTTTCATCCCACAGGCTGTCCTCTTTTGCTCTCGTTCAGTAGCAATATTATTGTATGGCTTGTGGTGGAGAACTGAACTTGTCATTGTCCCTGACTGGCCTTTTCCTTTCACACCTTCCTCATGGCACTAGTCTCTATCCAGAAGACTGAATTTCAATATATAAGTCTCATCAGCTCTTTCCTTACCTGGACCATCCAAAATTATCTCCCTGCATTTAGAATGAAGTCCAGACCAGTCTAGCGTGGCAATCAGAGTTCTGCAGAACCATACCTGACTCACCCGCTTTTTTCTCCCACTGTGGCCTGTAGTTGCATTAGTGGTTTCTCTCTGACTCTAAAGCAGGCATAGATCTCAACAGCACTAGAATGCTTCTAATGAAAGACAGTTTCCTGGATGTTGGCGTAGCTGTTCATTTTTTAAATTTGATTTTTAAGTCACCATTTTTTATGAAACACCCTTTATCAAAATTAGTGCCAACTTGGGGCTGGAGATTTAGCTCAGCAGCACAGCTGCCTGCCTGGCAAACACAAGGTAGTGAGCTTGATCCTTGGTACAAAAAAAAAAAAAAAGTAGCTCCCACTCTACCAAGCACACATGTGCACTTTGCTTCATGTTTATATTGCTTGTATTCTCACTCTACTGAAGTTCCTTAAGGTGAATACTCTGAAGCCTTGTGTTAATTTCTATAGCTGTGGATCACAGAACAAAGCCTGCTGTGTGACATTTTTCTGTTAAGAATATTTTAAACATCTGATTTGTCTGTTTTTTCCCACATAGTGAACAACCATTTGCTGTTTCTTTTGAGCAATTCTTTCTCTCCTCTAGTTCCTAATTGTTCCATAAAGTCATTGTGTTTCTGTAAGATAAGGCATTGTTCTGGGTGATTTGAGACCCTCATCACTGTATCAGCGACATCAGCCCTCACAAAGTGAGTCTCTCCTGGTCACGATGCAGTGTAGGGAAAGACATCAAAGGCGTGTGTTCAGACTTTTCCAACATGAATTGGCTGCTAGGCCAAAAGGATCTGATTCAAGGACAAACACTTGACACCTGAGTTAGAGTGAGAGACATATGAGACACTCAACATGTGTTACCTCATTGGATTCTCATTATCCCAATTTTGTAGGTGAAGAACCCAAGAAAGCGTAAACAGCTTGCACACACAGTGGAAGAGAAGTGATTGAAACTTGGGAACAGTTAAAAATAAAGCCAGACAAGCTTCTTCCTATAAGAAAATGTGTGGCAGACAGAAAGCTACTCACCCAAAACAGAATGACTCTATCGTCCTGCACATCCGAATGCAGTTCATTAAAGTGGAAAATTACTCACAATGGTTTATGTCTGGAAATTAAAGCTATTTTGCATATAAACATTGAGTGTTTTAGTTTTAATATACAGATATTTGTCTAGAAATGTTCAGATTTTCCAAAATCAAAGTACCAGGAATAAAAGATGTCTACGAAATTTGTTGAGTCAATTCCACTCAGGTTAATAATTTACATTACTTAGCATAGTGCCAAAAATGTAGCAGAGGCAATGCCTACTCTTGTTAGCAACCCTTGAAATTAAAATTAAACAGCAAAGACTTAGAGAACAGGGATCACAATGAATTTTATTCATAAAGATAATTAAATTATTTATATGAATGTTATTGGAAACTTATTTATTTTTAAGATGTTTATTTTCTTTTCAATTTCTCCTGTTGCTTTCTCCAGAAGCCTTCTCTCAAATTCTCTCCAGCTCTTTCTTACTGTTTCATTCTTTAACTCATTCTGTTTCTCACTGCTTCTCAAAGAGCAGTCTCCAAGATATTTTAAAGCAATGACTGGATGTGTGACACAATTTCAATACAGGCAGTAAATTCTCTCTGATACATAATAAAAGTGGAGGAGAATATTTCTCCAGCATAAGGGCAAGTCCAGAAATGCAGTTTAGGACTTGGACAGGTGTTTTGCGCTACATCGAGAAGTCACGTCCTTTTAGCATTTTCCCTCTTTTACTAGTATGTTGCTTTAATCCCTGTGCTGTCTCCTGCTTGTACCATGGTTAATGAATATCCAGGCTTCATGTCCTTGCTAAAAAATGAGCAATGAATCAAAAAGAAATAGGTGTTAACAGAATTCCATTTATGCTTATTTGAGCAAAGATATATTTAGCAAGAACATTGGATAACTCAAATTTTTAAATAATAATCCCCAAGTGGAGAATATGATTAGAACTAGTGATTGAGTTGTCAAACTATGTTGTCTTATTTTGCAGCTAACTGATCGATGGTGGAGAAAAGATCCCACTAAGCAGTAGAATTTCAATTAAGCTCTAAAGAAGGAGAAGGGACGTTTTCTGCAGGAAGAACTGCAGGTGCAAAGGCACAGGCTCAGCAAGTATCTCATATGTGTAATACATGATCAAATGTGTGTGTGTGTGTGTGTGTAGCACATACATGCAGTAGCAGTAAGCATAACAGGGCTAGGATGTGAAGATTTCTATTTCCTTCCACAAATTCATATATTAAAATCCTAGACACCAACATGGAGAGTGGCATCTGTAGTAAGTGACTGGGTCATAAAATTTCTACCCTCATAAAAGTTATTAGTTATTGAAAAACCTCAGCAGGTTATTTAGCCTCTGCTGTTATGCGATGGTGTAGTGAGAAGATATCCCTTCAGCAATCAAGAAGTAAACCTTGCAAGATACCGAATCTGCACACATCTTGATCTTGGGCTCTCCCACAGCCAGAACTGTGAGACGTAAATGTGTATTAGGTAGAAGCTTTTCAGTCTGTCTATGATAATTTGTTATAGCAACCTAAACAGACTGGCATGTAACTGCACCATAGTCAATGTAGTGTGAGATTCACAACAGAGATGAGCACAAACGATGCCTCATACATTTTATAATCTGATAGAGAAGATGGATATTAAATCATTTTATGTGTCAAAAGCGTGTACAAAATGAGACTGATCAGGAGAACATGATGATTTCTAGTAGAAAGGGCGCCTTTGGGGCGAAAGGATAATGGGAGTTTTTCCTAACAACTGAATTGTATAGAGTCCTAAAGAATAAAGCCATTATCCAAAAAATATGCATGCATAGTAAAAGCATACTCCAGAAATAGAAAATAACATATGAAAAGTCATACCATGTTCAAGAATATTTAGCATACTATTAAAATAATTTATTCATATATATACACACATACATATTATGATATGCACCAATTGCGTGTCTTTGGAAATTGGCACATACATGTATTGCATTTTGAAAATTTTTACTCACCTCCCCTCTTTCACAGAGACTCTTCTCATAAAGAATGTTAAAAACTCCAAAGGTAGAGCAAAGAAGTGGGATTCAGGGTAGAGAAAGCTTTCAGACATTTCATGCTTTTTACTATGTGCTGGATGATTCATCTACTCTTTGCTGAATTCCCCAGGTTTTACTATGCCTTCATGGCCTTCCTAGTAGCTACCCTAACCTTCTGCTCCAAGGTCTTTAGGTTTCTTCCATCACATAAAATTGATTATCTGTTCAAGCCATGCATGTGAAACTCCTTACGTTTTGAGAAAGTTTGGGTTGTTAATGTGCAAAGAAATCTTCAGTATGTTTTACCACATTTTAGAACCATTCTCTCTTCAGCTCTACATGACTGATCTTAGTATAAAGTCTTAATATAAAGAATTTTTATCCTTGACTTTTCTCAGAAAGCAGAATGTGACACAGACTTTCATGCACATGGTTTAGCATAGGATATACCATCAGATAAAAGTAATAATTGTGAGATGGAAGACAGGAGAGATTTTATTAAGGGGGTTTATACTGAGAGCAATTGGGTTTCAACATCTGTTGAAAAGATTTGCAGAATTAATCTTACTCTTGTCCATCCTTTTACAGCATTTATCTTCCAGATGCCAGTTGCCTCTGGTCAAGGGTTGCTGTAGTGTGATAATCCTGTTTACATCCAGGTTTACACCTCTATAAGGATGTGTGGCTTCCACAGTTTTCCCTACTGCAGCTCCAGAGAAGCCCAGGGAGAAGACGAGAGCCTGGATGTGTAGCTCAGGTAAGGAACCATCAGTCTGCAGCTCTTTGGAGATGACTGCTCAAGTAAGAGCTAAAGAGACAGTGTGAGAGACAGGCTCAAGAAAGGAACACAATTACTTGAGTTTGAACTCAAGTAATTATTCCTTTAAAGTTCTTTTGCAACGTTCCATCTAAGATACTGTTAGCAGCCCTCTGGCCTCCTGTAACACATCATGTTCATTTATTTTGCAGAGCACATGGCCCTATCTGGAATTATATGATTATTGCCTTGTTTTGCTACTTGGTTTCTGTGTTTCTACCTCTTGTATGTACATAGTTCCATCTTGTCTTTTTCACAGTATTTAGCATCTGGAAGTGTATCTGCTCTACAATAAGTCCTCAACAAGTTACTAAGAAGCATAGACATAAACGGATGGGTGCAATTTGTAAATGGCCAAATAAATCTACTACATTTCAGGTTTATGACATGAAAAAAAAATTTTGTATGTACTGTTGTTCTCATTCTTCAGTTAGCAAGTGCAACTCCAAGTGTTCAAGTGTTCAACAGTTACATAAGCAGTGACTGTATTTCAGGCCCGACTCGGGGACACCATTCCCGCAAACCCAAGTGCTAATTTCCAGTCCTGGCAGTGCCACACCTTTGATCCTCTCAGGATGAGAGATACTGGACTCAACTATGTCTAGAAGCTTTCAGCTTCAGACAAAGCATTCTGCTGCTGATAGAAGATTAACTTCCATGTCCAGCTGTACAGGACTGAGTAAACCACAACTCATCTTGAGCATTAGAATTTTCTTCCGGCAAATCATGAGCTTCTATTACTACTCTGCTAATATTTTGCCATTCTACCTCCTGTCCTTTTGAGACCAGCATAATTCGGTAAGTGCACAATCAGTTTCACAGCATTGTCACAGGACAGCATTTGAGGCACAGTTCCTCTTTTCTCTCATCATATATGGTACAAATCTTTACTGAGGCTCTGAGAGTATTTAATAAATGGAACACAACTCAGTTAGTATAAAATATCATATCATGTTTTCAAGTATAATTTTGTGATGGTTTGTTTAAATGTTCCCCCCAAAGCCTCATGTGATCATGGGAGGTGGACCTCTCTAGAGCGCTGAGTTGAGCTTTCTGATTGGTTCGTTGTCTAGCCCTGGGATTGGCGGTGTGAGCACTGCATCTACCCAAGGCAACAAGCATGCGATAGAAGAGAAAGAAGGAGGCTTTGCCTTTTTTATCTTTTTTGCTCATGTGGCTTGCAGCTGCCATGAATACTGCCCCTTAACCACACCCCCCTGCCTTGACACCAACTGAGTATGGGCTGAAAACTCCAAAAACTGTAAGCCAAATAAACCTTTTCTGCCTTCATTTTGGGTGTCAAGTATTTTGTCTCAGCAATGAGTGAAAAGTAACCAAGTTTGCCCTATATAAGTTATAATACAATGAGTTTTACTTGGCATACATAAGGAATAGTGCTCAGAAACTGAGATTGTGCCTCAGTGTGCACATTAAGCATGCACGCACACACACACACACAGACACACGCACACACATACAGTGAACTTTGAAGATGACCCCAGCACCTCCCAGTTCAAATCACAGCACACTTGTAGAAGGCCTGGAATCTTTTTTTCTTCACTTTCCAGTTGATGCTTCACTACAGTGGCATAATTATGATGGTGATTTTTTTCTATTTCCTTGTTTTTTCACATAAATAGAACTACGAATTTGTGTTTCTTCATGTTTATCTTGCTTTACTTAATATCAATCTGGACATTTATCCATGAGGATTCATGTAGCAGTGTTTTGAACTTTTTGTTGTTGCTGGTTTTCAATTCACTATGTGATTAGATCATAACTTATTTCCCTAATCTATAACTGTTCCATTTTTTTTTTGTTTCAGAACATTATAAATAAGGCTGCTTTGAATATTTTTGTTCAAATCTTTGGATAGTATATGTATTCCTTTCTCATAGGTATATGAGATTTCACTATTAGATTAATAGTGAAAGTGCTGAACTAGAAGGTAGAGATATGGTTAGATTTAATACTTACTGCTGCATTTTCCAAGTGAGTGCAACAAATTATACTCCCTTCACCAACATTTGAGCATCCCAGGGGTTCTAAGCTTTTGAGGGAAAGAGATTTGTATTGTATTTCTTTGTATCATTCATCATGAATTCCATATGCTTTACTTGCTGGTGCTCACTAAATATTAGTTGAAGAGCTGGTCTGATTCCTTTCCCACTGTGAAGAGAATTTTGGTCACAATGGGGAAACGCTTCCATCCCATGCAAAGGTGCTGCAGGAGCAATACCAGCATGACAGCCCCGGACTGCAGTGAACAAAGGTTAAAGTTGTGTTTTGCTTGGCCTTAAGAACATTTCCATACTAATAAATAATCATTATTTACATGAATCATCTCATGAATAATTAAACCAGAACCAAGGAAGTGACCTGCTGTGCAACTGTGCACTTCAACAAATGTGTCAGGCCCTGGGGAGCCGCTGTCTGCACACCTGCTAGTGATTCCTTGATCCAGAGTTCACCTACTGCAGGTGGGAAGACTGCACCTCACAAGGCACAGGATCCTACATCTCTCCAAGGGCAACCACAGTCCGAATTGCCCTTGGGATGACAAGGCAGTGGGCTCGTCAGGGATGGCAAATGGACATCTGAGTAAAAAATAATAAAAGTTAATGAGGTTTGAACACATACTATGTAATAGGTGAACAATGCAAGGTAGAGCCTCTCTGCTCATATATGTAAAATAAGGATAATAATAGGCAATTCACAGTGCTATTGTGAACAGTAGACATGAAGTTCTGAAATGTATTTAGGTGCCCAGCTACTATCAGTGATGATAATGATACAACATGCAAATAATAAATGTTACCCATTAAATGACTTAAAAATGTGCCAAGCACACTGCAATGAACTTTGTAGCATTATTACTTCATTTTAAGTAAGTATTTAGCTGGGACTCAAGTGTTTTGCCAAAAAAGATGTAGACAGTTTAGTTATGCCCCTTGCATTAAGTAGTGTTATTAAATGTCTTAATTTTTCTTGAATCTTTTGATTCCAGTAAATGATATCATTATACTAAACTACTGTTATAAAATTGTATTTCTATGTGTGTAACATTTCAAGCATGTGAAATAAAACTAAAATGTAAACAGAAATATAAATGAGCAGCTATTACACATCAGTTTATTAGACAGATGTCCTCTAACTTCAAGGAACAAATTATTTAGCAGCATAAAATAAGACCTACTAGAGAAATAGTTTAAACATTAAAGACAATAAATTGTTTTTGAGGTACAGATAAGTGTCTTTTACATAGGAATTACTATTATTGAAAATACTTAGAGATAAGAAGAAAAACAAATTGTTCTGATAAATTATTTTGTAAAGAAAAAATGTGAGAGTCAGATAAAAATATCAAGAATTAAAGTGAGAAGATAGGTTAAAATCCAGTAAGTGGGAACTCAGTTAAGGTTACAAAGTGAAAAAAGATTTAGATTCTAAGGCCAAAATCTACCCAGGAAAAGGGTGGATTTATTTTCTAGGGAAAGACTATGTCAATGCATATCCTGGACTTCAGATGCTGAAACAAGACTTGAGCTTGATCATTACTCAGGAGTGTTTGGGCTGGGCCCAACCTGATTTGTATGGGGGTAGGACTGGGGCAGTGTTTAGACAGTGTGGTTTTAATTTTCTGCACACAGCATGGGAGACTGCTCCCTTTGACATTATTATGAGCCATGAAGTTCTCATATTTTACTGCTTCAAGTGAATCAAGCCATTTTGCAAAATGAATTATGGATCATAAACCCTTTGGTGGCTACAGTGTTACATTTTTGTGAAATCCATATTCAGTACGGACATTTATTGAGCACATAACTATTATGAAGTGTTAGCTGCAAAGCAACTTTGGCTGATGTTTGACTCATCAACGGAGTTTAACATGTTCGTGCCACATAAACAGATTCCAGCCTTATCTAAATCCCCATATCATTTGAGAGTACATGTCACCATATTTCCAGGATCAAATCAACATTCATCTGAAATTTCTTTGAAAATTTTCTGAGCTAAAAAAATTCTCAGTAGGTGCTTAATAAGAGATTTGCCGAGGTAAAATGAATAATAAGTTAAGTACAATACCTCTGTACTCAACAACATCTGTCCCCTCAATATCTTCCTTCCGTGCAGTCCCTTACATCTCAACCATCCATGTAAACCATCCATCCATTCAGTAGTTGCCTGAAAAGTCATTAAAGAGGAAAAGACTGTAAGACAGAGATAGACAGGAAACACAGAAACAGAAAAGTTTTCAGAGAGAGAGAGAGAGACAGAGAGAGATTGAGAGAGAGAAATAGAAGGAGAGAAAGAGAGAGGGAGAACACAGGAAATTGTGGAAAATCCAGCAGAGACAAAGGGCTTGTGTAAATGCAACATGACATAGAATTTATTGTGGCTAATTCAGACAGACAGCATGCTAAGACCACCTGCCATGAGCAAAGAGAAGTGTGTTGCTTTTTGTAGGGATGGAGAGAAGGAAGGGGGCATGAGGTGGAAAGATCCCCATAAACATTTGCGATCAAAGTTCTCTGACAGGCTTGCGTACCAGTGGACGGAATCTTTGAAGTGTCCTGTGCAAATTTTCAACTATCTCCAGATATTCCCAGGAACTGCAGAACTTTTTGACCTATCTTATCTCTTTTCCTGTGCTTTCCAGTGACAGACTCCAGTGCAGACAGAGAAACAAAGGAGAGTTAGAAAAAAGAGCAGCTGAGATCCTTGCTCATAGGGCAATCTTTCCTCCACTCAGGAAATTGTGTGAAAATATTCAGTCTTCTTGGCTTGAGGTCCTAGAAGTCTCTTACCATTCTCCCATCCATCCACATATCTTAGGACCTAACCAGTGCCCTTATCTTCTCTACATGTTTCTGATGTTTGTGGATCTAAGGCTTCATTTGCTGTTAACCTTATAAGGATAGACCTTGGTTTATTTTTGTGTATACTGGATCTACTTTCACCTATAGGTTTTTCTGAGAAAATTTTTCATCCTGTAAGAATGAATCATCCCCCACCATGTTCTTGTAGTATTGTGACATGTTTCCTTGTAATACATATCTCTACTCAGTCTGCCTTGACCTACTGCTTGTATTGTACCTATGCCCTCTACAGACCTTATGCTTTTCAAAGGCAAGGATTAAGCTTGTCCTATGCATTTGATCTTCCAGAGCACTGGCTTAATTATGAGCTACAGACATTCCACTCTGCATGAGCACCCAGAGCAGAGTGAATGTGGCTCAAAAAACTGGATAATATTCTTGGGTGAGAGACATTAAAAATACATGGTGATAGGAACAAAGCTGGAGGGAAGCTGTGATGTTAGGGGAGTCCATGTGAGAAGTTCCCATCTTGCTTAGAATGAGCTAGGGAGGGTTCTTTCACACACATTGCTTGAGATGAGACTGGGATAAAAAATGATTTGTTGCTTAAGGATGGGAGAAAGGAAATGTATTCATCCCACATACACAAGGGAATATATTCATGTACCAGAATCCAGATATACTGATTTATTTTAACTCATTGAAGAAATGATTTGTGCTTACATTGTTTGATCTATTATGCATGCATGTATCTTGCAATCTGAGCAACTGCTTTAAAGACAACGGTATGCAGTAGATTGACCTATTATCTTGTTTTGAAATTCTGTATCACTGTCTTTATTTTTTTTTTTCCTCTTTGAAAATAAAAATAAAACAGAACTTGAAGTTCTGGGAAAACTGAGAAGTCAAGATGATTGGTATGAAGAGTATTATTTTTACTAGCCTGACTCCATCTTTAGAAAGGGAAGAGCAGATAAACACATACTACTACCTGCTCCTCTCAATCCTTCTATATTTACCTTGTGCCAGTAATTCTTATATGCCAGAAGTTTCAAGCTTTCAAGTCTTCTTCAAAATGTGTAGTTCATTAAGAGAGGTATTACCCCTCTCCACCACTTGAGGAGACAGATAAAGAGAACTGTGCACATTTACTTGATTGGAAGAAGTAGGTGAGGCCTCTGTCTTCACTGGCTCTATTTCCAGCATTCCATATGCCTTTACCAAAATGCTGACCATATAAGCAACCTGTCTTAGTTACTTTTAACTCATCACTGAGACAAAATACCTGATGCCCAAAGCTGGGAAAGGAAAGGTTTATTTCTTACAGTTTTGGGAGGTTTCAGTCCATCCTCAGTTGGCTCCAAGGCAGGGTGGCATGGCGGGGCCACGGTTCATGGCAGCTGCAAACAGCAAGCAGAAACTGGCCAGAAAGAGAGACACGCCTTCTTCCTGCCATTGCATCACATCCTGGCTCCACCCCTAGGCCAGTGTAGCACTCACGGCACCAATCAAGTGCTAGACAATGAACAATGAACCAATCGCAAATGCATAATGCAAAGGCATGAGGTTTGGGGGCCACTGACGTAAACCACGACACAACCTGTTTTCCATATGCCACATTTTGTGATTCACTGTCATTCATGCTACTACTTTTTACTTTTTTTTTTTACTTACATGAGTTATCTCTCACCGCAATGTGGAACAGAAGTTGAGCTCACTGCTCATGACAAGGTGGCTTGTGAGAATTAGAAGAACCACTCACCTTTACCCATTGGAAATAAAAAGACATTGAAAGGAAAATATCTACTTTTATTTGAATAAAATAATAGCTTGAATTGATGAATTTGAGTTAATAATTTGTTGCCAAATTAATCCTATTGAATAGTAAAGGAACAGTTACATAGAGAAAGACAATTTGAGGACAGTCAAATATCAACTTCTCTGTATCAGAGATCATTATTTATTTAACACAAATCATAATACTCATCTCACTGCTATCGCTTGGATTCTGAATGTTCCCCTTAAGGTCTTTGCATTGCAGACTTGTCTTAAAGGACAGAACAAGCGTGGGATTGTTGGGAGGTATGACCTAATAAGAAGCCTTTACATTGTGGGGACTGTAGCTTTGAGAGGATTGTGGAATCCCCACCCCTGTCTCTTTCCTTGCCTTGTCATTCCCTTGTTTTTCTTTCCCT